>JAMPIV010011159.1:0-66957 GCA_024509875.1 Oreohelix idahoensis
TATTGGTTGTTCTTTGGCGAGTCGTGGTGAGTTCCGATATTGCCGCCTACAATGGCTGGTCACGCATTTCCAGGGTTGGTCATTTCTAGAGTGGAAAATGGTTTATGAAGTGATTTCTTCAGTAGGAGATTGTGTTTCTACAAGATTATAGTGTTAGAGACTCTCCTCATGTACTGTATTACGTACTATTCGGACTCAAGGTAAATCCACTCCCTTTTGACGATCTCCTTATGGTTAGACCTAGATGGAGCAACGTATTTTCGTGCATCGTTGGTCGTTTAACTAGATATTGTTGTAGATGACAGGTTCCATCAGCGCTTATGTCTTCAAGAAGTAACATTCTGACAAAGGGACTGTATGGTAACTCTGGAAAGTTATACTTATTCAAGTTTTGAATCAACTTTGGCTGATGATTATTCTTCTGCTGGGCGAGTGAGCGAAAGCTCAGGGAAGGAGGCCATTTTTTGTATTCTTGTCATCATTATAGATCACTGTCCAGAGAACGGGTCGAGTATCTTACTATTCGGACAGTGGCATGGAGATCTCATTTATATGAAAACCCCTTATCGTGGTTTCACAGTATGATATAAACATTGAACATAAGCAACCTAAGAACTTAGCAAGGGAAAGAAGGTTCGTCCATCGAACTCTTCATTTGTTTACCGATCCGCCTTTACTGACGCGTTCAGTCAGATAGGGGATGCGGCCATAATGTATAACAACATCGAATGCTGTTTTGTACCACCCATTATATTTGAATGTTCCATGACATGGGATCTATTGTTCATGCCTGAAGATTGATGTGTCAACATGTACTTATGATCTATTCGTTCTGTCCCAGTATGTGCGTCTGAATAAACTGTATGAAAAGATTCCAGCAGTCTGCATTGGTGCCTTATAGACATGAGTGAATGAGTGCTTTAGATCGGTCAAGATACGAACATTCCATCATTCGCGTTAATAACACTCTACACTCTCACTCCATATTTACACCATCCTGCGTCGGTTGAATTGACCAAGTTAAGGGCCTGCTCCTCCTGGAGCCTTAGAAGGAAACCAGTTCCTGCACCATTGACTTCCTGCGAGTTTCCGTCCAGTGATGATCAGAGTACACTGCTCCATTTTACAACCATAATAATAACAACACGTCTTTTTACACCCACGTGCTCTCACAACCATTCCTCACATAACCATAATTAAATAATCATAAAATGGACACAAAATAATATTCAACTATATGTACAACAAATACTTTCAATAACGAAAATAAACCACCACCTCGCAACTGATCTATCTCAATATTCGTTACTGCATTCGGAAGCATGTCGTATGTGACGACTGGTGCGCCTGGCAACAAGCGTGTCGTATATGACCACTGATGAGACTGGGAATCTCATCACATGAAACACATCGTTACCGAAACAAATCACTGCCATAGCATATAAATGCTTCATGCAGGCTTCTGTAGGATTCAGCCGCACTGGTGTCGCCCTGCTCCGCAAGGAGCAAACAGCAACATTTATGTCTCAAATGCGCTTTACGCTCTCCAGAAATCTAAATACATATTCTCACCTCACAGTAACCCATTAAATATATACAGTAGAATTATGATAAGTAGGCTATCGTGAAATACACTTAATTACTTTTACATTAAAGAAATAAAATAATTACTCTTGACTTTAACAAAACTGGCATTAACACGAAAACTATCTCTTTCCTTTACTGGGGAAAATTATCTTAATCTGCTTCCACCCACGTGTTGATTCACGCGATCTAAAACTGCGTAACATTAAGTGATAACTAGGAGTGTTAAATGCACACTTGCTGGCGCCGCTTTTATACAATCACCACGTGGCGCTATCTTGATATTTTGCTAACAAGCCAATATCATCTGAATTCAAGTAATAGATGCTTCTCTGTCTAGTTTCATGTATAAAACACTCTCCTACTAAATTTGCCTTTCTTGCCCGGTCTGATGACTGACATAATTGCTCTTAAACTCTCACATCTGTGATTTGGGCTTTGCGTGCCTAGTAAAACCGATCAAACATTATTTTCACTCATCTATCATTTCGAGACTGAATCATAATGTCCTAAAAAGACATTTCCTTTGGAAACACATCTATCTATATCACTAAACATTAAAACAGACTCGTGCTGAATACAATTTCAGAATTATATAAAACTAATTCTAATTTAAATTAACTCACGTGCTGATTCAGACTTATAGAACACGAATGCTAAATTCTACAAACTGCGCTTAAGAATTACAACTCACGTGCTCTAGTCCATCTGCTACCTACACTGGTCACCTCGTCGTTTGCTCTCTCGTGTGGGCTGAATCTTCAAATCGGCCTTTTGCCGATCGCTATTTCTTTATATAAACCGCGGTCGAATCACTCAATTCACCGCGCGCCACACGTATCAATCTGGCTACTTAAATATCACACGCGATTATCGCTTTAGAAGGCATGAAAACACAGAAATATACACTATTTCTAGAGCGAAAACACAATTCTACACCACAACTCTATTTTTAAGGCTTTATTGTGGCCTTTTCATCAATCTTGAAGAATTTACATCTCAGCATGCTTCGCGCACTTCTAAAATACATGCGCGCACTTCTAAAATACATGGGCGATAAATCTGCCCAAAAACAGGAAGGGGCGGGCGTCTCCTTTTCGGCCCCATCACAGAAGTTTTCTCCAAATTAAGTAGAGAAGATCAAGAAAACTATGACCTCCTAAAACAAGCATTGTTAGTTAGGTATGAGAAGAATGCTGAATTTTATAGAAAGAAATTTAGAAATAGTAAGCTGATGTCTGGAGAAACATACCACCAATTCTCGGCAAGACTAGAAACCTACTTGGAGAAATGGACGGCTCTGGGGGAAAACCCAAGACCTGAAAGAAATGGTGATGATGGAGCAGTTAAGAGAGTCCATGGCTCCAGACTTGAGAAAATTTCTCATGGAACAAGGTGCCGAGAGATTGGGGGAGATTCTCAATGTTGCTGAGAGATATCAGGCAGCGCAGAGAGAAGTAGCTGGTATTAGAAAGAAACAAACAGAAAGTAGTAGAACCCCACCAGACCAGGATGATTATAATAATAGGGATCAACCACATAGATTTAAACAAACCTATGATAGGCCTAAATTTGATCCTAGAGACAGAAACCCTCAGGTAAATGAAAAGAAACCCTACAGACCAGAAGGGAAATGGTGTAAAATATGTAGGATGAACAATCATAATACAATTGAATGTGGTAGGAAAGTTCCTCTATATCACGCTGCATGCATGATAACAGTGGACAAGGGAAGGAAGAAACTGACAGACAGTCAGATAGAACTCCATCATCCCCCCATCTGTGAAGAAGTAGTATGTAATGGTACGAAAGTCAAGTGCCTTTACGATTCAGGTTTGGAATATGACTCAGTTGTGAGTGCAACCCTGGTGCACCCTGACCAGTATACCACAGACAAAGTGGAGATACAAGGGGCATTGACGGATACAGCCACCATGACACTTCCCGTAGCCGAGATCAATGTCAAAACTAGGTATGTGGAAGGAGTAATTAGAGCAGCAGTGTGTGATGAACCTAATTACCCGCTGGTGTTAGGAAAGAGATATGTGTTTCTAGGGAGCCCTATAAAAGCTGTGATCATGGCTACGCTCCAGGTCGGGTCGACCCCTAGTAAGGAGGAGGAACCACCACTAAATATACATTCTAAACAGATGCAAAAGGCCCAGGCAAAAGATAAAACTTTAAAACCTTGCTTTGGCAAATTGCCAAACAGCCATAACCCCCCTAAGAAAGGAGAATTTTATTTGAAGGAGGGACTGCTCTACGGGAAAGCTGGAGAAGGACCCAAAGGATATGGACAGTTAGTACTGCCATTGGGTTATAGGGAAAAAGTTATGGCACAAGCACACGTTGTACCAGACGGTGGACATCAGAAGATGGGTACCACCTGTCAAAGGACATCTGTAAAATTCTACTGGCCAAATTTAGCTGGGGACATTGCCCAGTATGTACAAAGTTGTGACCAGTGTAGCAAGGTACATTCCACATGTTGGAAAAATAATAATCAGATGCTAGAAAAGCATTGTGGCAAACATGGGCCGGAAAGTAAAAGGAGAAATAAAAATGATAAGGTAGATGTAGTGGATAAGATGGCACTTTTTCACAAACAGTCTTCCAATAAAACATTTAAAATGGCAACTCTGCGTATGGCACAAAG
This sequence comes from Oreohelix idahoensis, assembly GCA_024509875.1. Classification (NCBI taxonomy): domain Eukaryota; kingdom Metazoa; phylum Mollusca; class Gastropoda; order Stylommatophora; family Oreohelicidae; genus Oreohelix; species Oreohelix idahoensis. The sequence continues at coordinate 4,241 of JAMPIV010011159.1, forward strand.
AGTAAAAATAAACACAGATCAGTTTCATCCGACACACGGTAGATCGGAATTCCTGGAACTAACTAAAAATAGCTTACTTACTTACTTAGTCGTTCCTCTTCTACCGTGAGGTGTAGAGGTACTAAAAATAGCAATGAGGTTCATCGGCCAACATTGCAAACGAAAGTGATGGCTTCCCCCCAGAAGAGTTGGGAGCGCGTGTTTGGCCAATTGGCCTAATGTCAAGCTCACTTCAACATACGGCTATTAAATTAGCATTATAAGGGCACCGGCGACAGTTGACCGACCCTATACAGTCCATTGGAAGTATTGTACGGACATTGGATTGAGATCACATATTATAGCAAATGCTAAAGAGGGAATTGATTCTTGATGCAAGAAGTCATTTCCCCATATATGATATTATTTCACCAATTGACGTTAGGCGGAGAAAAACAGCTGGTGAATATGGACTCTACCTGAATGGCAGATTAAAGAGTCATCATCATCTCAGCCCGTAACCGGTCATGGGTCGTAGGGGTGCCATGGTGGAAGCATCAGCAGACAGGGTCCTCCACTGCTCTCTATCCTCAGCAATGCGTACAAGTGTGGAAAAACCGTGTCCTGCCCATTCTTTGATGTTATCAGCCCAGGATTTTCTTTGCCTTCCTCTTCTCCGTTTACCTTCGACTGTTCCCTGAAGGATCGTTTTCGAAAGGGAGTCATGACGAGTTACATGCCCAAACCAGGCAAGCTTTCGACGTTTCACTGTTGACAAAAGTGGTTCTTGGTGGCCTGCATGGGTGTTTATCTTCTCTCTAACATAGACATTTGTTTTGTGCTCTTTATAGCAAATGCGCAAAATTCTTCTATAACATTTATGCTCGAAAGCCTGAATCCTTCGCTCCGTATCTGCAGTGAGTGTCCAGCTCTCACACCCATACAAGAGAATAGATAATACAAGTGATTTGTATAATTTGATCTTCACAGGAAAACTGATGTTACTTTTCCAGATCACATTCAACCTTGTCATGGCAGCTGAGGCCATCTCAAGTCTTGTCTTGATTTCTTTAATTGATCTTCCATCACTGCATATAGTGGACCCGAGATATTTAAAGGTGTTAACTTCTTCTAACGTTTGCCCATTTAACGTAATGTTGGTCGGAACATGTTTCTTATGGCTATTCACCAATATCTTGCTTTTTTCTATATTAATTTCCATCCCATACGTTCTTGTTACTTTCTCCAGTCTAGAGGTAAGGTCTTGAAGTTCTGATTCTGATCCAGCTATCAGATCAATATCATCAGCAAAACGTAGGTTGCACAGAGGTCGGCCTCCAATCGATATGGTTGATTTATAATCGTAGAGAGCCTCCTGCATAATATGTTCTAGATAAATATTAAAGAGCACTGGGGACAGGATATATCCCTGCCGAACTCCTACAGTTGTTTTGAAAAATTCTCCAATGTCGTTGCTTGCAAAAACAGCACTGCTTGCCTCCTTGTATAGTGCTTCAATGATATCTATGATGTTGGTATCAAAATTGAATTTTCTCATTACTTCCCATAAGCCTTCATGCCAGACTCGATCGAAGGCTTTTGTGAAATCGATGAAGTTATGGTATAAATCGTGTTGATGTTGGAGATGTTTTTCGATAAGTAATGTAATATTGAAGATTTGTTCTGAGGTACTTCTTTTTGGTCTAAAGCCAGCCTGTTCCTCTGACAAGATTTCTTCTGATTTCTGTTTTATTCTGTTCAAAAGTATCCTTAACATCACCTTACTTGGATGACTAATACATGAATATTAGTAAAGGGTTCTTCCAAATTCCATTCAAGCCTGAGCTCAGACAAATTGATGGCTGTGATCACATCGGAGGGGCACATTGAATTCATATGTTGCTTTTGGACTGAAAATACTCCGAGTGTTTTATCCAGGCTGAAGAGGAAATTACTGGATCCCCTACATAACTCTGCTATCACCAATTGTATAGATCTCCTCCTCATAAATATTGCAACCTTCAGGAACATCAAAAAACCTCTGGACATATCATTGGACAGACTCAGAGAAGATTAATGGTGAATTTTGATTGATAATCAGCAATTGCCAGGCAGTAGCACCTGGAGCTGTTTTATTAACACAAACTGAAATATATTCTTGGATTGCAGAGGTCTGAGGCAAATTTCTTGAGTAGTGCCTACTTTGAATGACCCACCTGCAGGAATCCGGGATCACAATAAGGCAGAGTAGAGTCAATTTGACAAAATTTGAACGTGATTGTATACAGATATGAAAGCTGCAATAGTGGTTCACGCTTTTCTAACGGGGGAGATATGTAGTGAAGTGAATCCGTATGACAACACGCTCAAATTCCCCGCTCAAAACAAACTAGCTATCGTAATTTTAAATCTATAAATAACTAAAGTATTTGAAATTTTTCTGAGGGGCCAGTCAAATTTACCGCCAACAATTTATCTAGTGTATTTGAATTTTTTTATAAGAAACAAGTAAAAAGTTACCGCCCACCCCAAAAATTATCGAAGAGCATAGTACAAAATTTAACAACCAATCAAATCGTTTTCATATTTTGTAGTGGTAAGAAAATTTTGGTTGACGAGAGATAAATGCCTATTCTGTGTTTTTGACCGAACGTAAATAATTTTTTTCTCAATAACTAAAGATAATTAAAATGAAAGGGATATCTCAAATTATAGCGCTGATATGGCTTAACATATACACATAAAGATTCCCTTATAAAAAAAATGTTATGGTAGTAGAAAATTTAATTTAGTGAGATTTTCACATCAGGGTAAGGCCCAATTTAATTACAAAAAAATTACCCACATTTGAATACAAAGGAATAACTAAAGGAAAACTATATATAGAACGATAGAGAAAAATTGGCCGTTTAATTATCACTTTTGATAATTAAAATCGGTCTACAAATAACTTTGATATATAAGATTCAAATTGAGTCAGATCATACAGACACGCTTAGAATCGCATAAATACTAGAATCAAAAATTAACTTTTTGACTTCTCTCTGATTGGTCGGGTGTATTGTTATAAATAGTAACAGACTTCTATAGTTTTCCGCCATTAAAATCATAAAATTACACTGAGCTGACGTGTACAAAAAGACTGTAGACCAAGCCTTTGCCGGTTGGACTGGTAGAGCGGACTAAGAACCCTTTTACAGCCAGTCAGCTTGAGTGTGTGTGAACTTGTTTACCTGAGGGTAAGATTGATAATTTTATTTGCATACTTTGTTAAAGAATTGACCTGTAAAGTAAACAGGCTATGTGTGCCATATTTATTCGACAGTGTAACTGACGACGAGATGTGTTGTGTCACGCTGACCTAAGTAGGAATGTGTGTAGTAAGTGCAGGCTTGTTCGAATTGAAAAATTGGTGTATAGTGTTTGCAAATTTACGACAGTGAGTGTTAGAAGCGATTTAATGTAGTATTTTCTTCTGGAGTGACACACTGTTCATAGATCATGTACTAAACATCTAGGGAAGGTTAGAATGAAATAATCAACAGGTCACATGCTGTATTGTACTTTCCATGACTATTGTATGGAAGCCAAACATGGACGAGGTACCCAAGCATTGATTAACCCAAAGAAAGAGTTATGGCATGAAAACTGATGATAGACAATGGAATTCAAGTCTTGTGCAACTTGTTAGCACAAAGGACTGACCATGGTAAGTTTTAATATTGTTTAGGGGTGAATTGATTGAGGCAGATCTCTACATGGAAGGGGTTGTCCTTCTATTTCAGGTTATATCACGAATTTACCTCGTGGCTGCCGTTACTTGAGAAGAAGAGCGTGTGGGAGTTGAGAGCTCTATCTTAAGTTTGGAGATAGACCCCATCTTCTCAGCCAGGAGTCACAGAGTTGGTGATCCTGAGTACTACTCAAAGAACTGAAGCAGCAACATTCTGAAGATAAGTCCTTTAGAAAGGCAATGGCGATTCATCCAACCTCATTCACCCAATAAAACTTAACCACTGTGGGATGATGAAAGTAGTAGACCTTGCAGTGTAGGACTGGTAGCAGTATAAATATTAAGAACAAGAACAGTACGTGTAGTCATTCCAGTGACCCTTTAAAAGAAATGGACCAGAGTTTCCAAATTATTTATTTCATTATGTAAATAACCTTTCTTGATTTTGATACTTCCTGACCCAAAAGATTGAGGTTCAGGAAAATTAAATTGTACATAAACTTTCATACAGCCTTGCTTAATTAATTTTATTAAGTTGAAGTTCTGTTTGAAATTAATCATTGAATAAAGTAAATACATTCCCCTAGACCCGTAGCTAAATCATTTGGGATCAGTAGAGGTAGCGGTTAGGGACTCAGAGATCATCATCATCTACTCTGAGAACTTACATAGCTTGACCCCATCTTGATTGTCTATACACCCTTGCTCTTTTCAGAGAAGGGGGTATTTCTTATAAGACCAGTCTCTTATCTGGCACTATCCTGGTATCCTCTGATACACCTATTTGTCCAGGATAGCCTATTCAGTTAGTAACATCAAAACCTCTTATGACATATGGTCATTTCATTTCTTTCCATTCCAACTTTTTTGGATCTTTGTAGTCAACTTGTCATGACTTAGAGTTAGGGGACCATGACAAAAATTGAGCGGCCTGCGTGCTTTTTTTTATATGTGTTCAATTTAATATTCATAGTGCAATGCTCGCATTTTCCGTATTTTTCCGAAAAGCTGCCGGGATTTTTTTACATTGCTCACTACAGGACATTTCACGTAGACAATAAATAAAATGGGGATTGTACAGAAAGATATAATGTGTTCCCTCAGTTTTCCGAGTGTTAAAAGTTCTGTGTCGCAAAAAGAGACCATTATCAATTCTACTCAAACCTTGATTGTCCCTTTCTAATTTTAAGATTGTCAGGTCTTTCAGATCAGCTACTTTGCAATTTGTGCGTCGTGTTGTTGAACATGTTCCTCTCTTGTTTCTCTCTTTTAGCCTCCATTGTGTCGACGTGCCCCGAGTACCTCCGTCTGTTTCATTCTGGTGTTGACTTTTGCTGGTGATCTGTGTTGTTTTTTTAAACGTAATATTTTTGCCTCATATTGGCGAGGTGCGTCCCGTTCAACCTAGTCGGTTATATTAGGGCATATGTCCAAATATAAAAGACCTTGAGGTCTGATAACAGAAATGTGTGATCTGTGTTCGTTGCTCATTTCCTTTGTTAAACTTATTCCCAATTCACCTGTGTTTCTTTCTTGTTACTATTGATGACTGTATAAGGGATAGATAATACGACGGTGGTTTCATCTTGACTTCCATCCGTTTCTATACGGTAAAGTTTTTTATTTTTATTTTATTTTATTAATGTGTTTGCTACTTTTCTTTGTAGCACGCCCCTTTCAACCATCTACCATGTACATGGAGTTGTTGGTTATATCAGGACGTGTTTCCTTTGTTGTAATATGTTTTTGTTTGTATTTATTTTATACTATATTATCTCTAGTAGGTATTTTCCTTTTGTTGTTATAGTTCATAATGGTTTTTTGTTTTTTTAAATCTATAATATGCAATTGTCTAATCTGGTATGTTTTTAATTTTCACTGGATGTTTTATTTGGTTAATCTGTATGTATCTGGGGTGAATCTTTCTCCAGTTTGGACTACTGGCTCGGATCCTTATTTATTTATTATATGTTAGCTTTTGTTTTGGTAATATAGTGTTTTATTAACTTTTGCATTTCTGAAGGGGTCTTTGTGCCTATGAGATTTTCTACACTCATTTCTACCTTGTGTTTACTACAGTATGTCTTAATGTTTTGCCTCTGTTGGTCATATTTCTTGCAGTCCACCAGAAAGTGTCTAATTGTGTTTGGTTCTTGACACTCTTCACATGTGGGTTCCTCAATCATGAAATATCCAGTACCAAGCTTGAGCCTCAGCAATTTTTTTATTAATTGGTATTTTTAGTTCATCTTTTATTTGACATTTTTTGCTTGTTTTTTTTTAGGATTTTATATGCGTGTCTTGCTTTTTTACTTTGGTCCCATGCTGTTATCCACTCTTTAGTTATTGCTTGAGCAATTAAACTCTTTATTTCGAACTTCCCTAGGCCTACTTCAATTTTGTTATGGCTAGTTCTCCCGCCTTTGGCTTCTTTGTCTGCAAGCTCATTTCCTGCTATCCCCACATGTGATGGTATCCATGTTAGTGTTGCCCTGCATCCTGTAGTATGTAGAAATGTATTCTTCTTCTTCTTCTTCTTCCGTCCTTAGCCACCGACCGTCAAAGCAGTCAGTGGCCATTACGCCTAGTGGCGTCTTAGGGCAACAGCAGATAGGTTTTCTTTGCCATTGTTTCCCATCACGCCTATTGGCGTCTTTAGGGCAACGGCAAATCAATCCATTTGCTGTTGTTTCCGTAATCGAAGTGACTGGCAAACGGGTGATCAGCCCGTTGGGAGATATGTATTAACCAGTAGTATTTCCTCTATAATATCTGGCCTACTACAACCATTTCTGTTTCTGATAGCTAATACTGCTGAAAGGGAATCTGTGAGAATGGTTACTCTTTTGGGTGGGTTTTCTGCAGCTATTTCTAAAGCTTTTAGGATTGCCACTAATTCTGCTGTAAAGATGGATGTATTACCTGTTACTTTGTATCTTTTGTAAATTTTTAATTTTGGTATTGCTATTCCTGCTCCTAATTGTCCTTCTTCATCTTTTGACCCATCAGTATATATAGTTAGGCTATTATTTATATACCGTTCTATGTACTCTAGTGCTTTACTTTTTGCTGAGATTATGTCGTTAGATTTGCTTATGATCTTTGATAAGTGAGAGTCAGTTTCTGGCACTCTCAGTTCCCATGGTGGGATCTTTGCTTTGTACTGAGCACTACTGTTTATCGTATTAAACAGGTCTGGGTATTGATCCACTTCATTCCCTTCCCTAGTGCTTTACTTTTTGCTGGGATTATGTCGTTAGATTTGCTTATGATAAAGTTCTCCGCTAGCCTTTGATTAATTAAATAGTCTAATTCCCATGAGACGGGTGAGATTACGGTGAGTCATAGAGCTGTAAAAGCGCTTTACGCATACATTTGCTTCCTTCAACTAAGCCACCTCATTGTCAGTCGTCTTCTTCAAATAACTACTTTCTTTCTTATAAAGTTGGTAGTCCGTCTCAGACTTTTCCCGCGATCAGTCCGCGACTGCTATTCAGTTACATAACTAACCTTTATATTTCGAGGCCAATTCACTTTCTACTAACTGCTGAAGCGTCTGCCAGGAGGGCGAAGATGCTGCACATTTTCATAAATTTGTGCTTGTATTGAATAGAAGTACTGAAAGTTTATGATTGGATCGTCAATGTGGAACTAATAACAAGAATCGGACAAATTACAGTGGAACAATTGATAATATAATTAAAACTAAGTTGAATAGGACAAACCCAGAGGGTAACCAGCTAATAGAATCACAAGACAACTCTTGATCTGGAAACTCTAAGCCAACAGAAATAGAAGGCGACTGACAACTATACGGAGAAGAGAATTATAAACAGACAAGGATAAATAAGACATTTTTAAAAATTTTAATGATGACAAATATCCCGTTCAATTTCTGATGGGTTATAATTAGGATATATATTGTTTTCAATTCCAGATAAGATGAACAACTGCCAGTATGGGAAAGTGGCATCACATTTGTCAAATCATTGTAAATAAGGCAAATGCAAAGTGCCAATTTTGCTTGAATTTAAAAAACAACCAAACAAACAAAAACGAGATTTAAAAAAAACAAAGAAAAACACCAAACACCAAACAAAAATAATATTCTGGGGGAAGGGTATAAAGGCCTGGTGTATCCAGTTAGATACTTAATTGACTTTCACTTGCCATAAGACATGGAAAAGTCTTCAAAGGATGGTGTAGGATAATTGGATATGGCATGACCTAATTGAAACCCTATGCTCCACTTGGAATCTGTGACCGGAAGGCCTACTACTCCAACCAAAAGGTGGTAAAATCATCCACCACTCTGCGAAAACAAGATTTCAAAAATCCGAAGTCAGTTGATCCAGAGAAGCTAACTTGCACGGACGTAGATTAGTACTCGGTACGGTGCAACCTGGCGCATCTCGTACTAACTACAAAAGTCCTTGGCCATCTAACATCTGATCTTGAAACTATCAAGATATCAACTCCGTGTTAAGCAGATAATTTTTACATTGTAGTGAGTTTTGATTCACGTAAGTACTGCTTCGAGTGACACTCTATTTTCATAACAAAATTTTGTTAGGCCAGAAATGCTTAAATGTCGAAAGATTAGCTTGAAACTATAAGAAACGAAACTAAGCTCTCAAACATTGAATTAACGCAAGTTATAAGAGAGGTAGAGGTTCCACCATCATTTACCCACAAAGTGGATATACCTGAGAAACTTAAGCGTGCAGATGACTATGTGAATTTGTTTTTAAGCCAATAAATTGTTTTCATTGATTCCAGAAGACTTCTTGCATAAATCCTGTTGAAAATTTAGAAGTTATCGTTGGATTGAAAGTATGCAATTGAATGTCACAAAACCTATATCATCTCACAGCGGGATTTCGGAACGAACCTGGTAACTAATATCGTCAAGAATATTCTCCAGACCTAACGGTCTTTTATATTTGGACATGCGCCCTAATATAACCGGCTAGGTTGAACGGGACGCGCCTCGCCAAAACGAGGCAAAATTTTATTTAAAACAAACAAAGAAATATACATATATATCGTCAAGAATATCTACCTCTGGTAACGCACCAGTAACTTAACTTGAACGACACAAAATTGAACCTATACCTCTCATAATTAAATCCCAATATATTCCCACTCGGTAACAAATCAAAGGACAAAGAAGAAGAGCTTCTAATAAAACTCAACACGAATATTCGGTGTTCATAATATCAAATATCGTAGTTCACTGTCCAACTGTTGGGCGTTATAACTGAACATTGTCTTTGGCCAACCTACTGTGTACGTAATGACTAGGTTCACCAGACGTACGGCAAATGGAAGACATGTCCTCCAAACTACACTCAGGCAGGCATCGCAGAAAAACGTGATTTTGTCCGACTTTTCACTGATGGGTAAAATGTAACACAGAATGTGAGAAAATCGGCTGCCACGGCAGGTATTGGAGGCTAAGAGCCAGGGATCCAGATCTCCAGGACGACCCAGAGTCCGCTGAAGGGACAGAATTGGACAGTCTCTGAAGGACCGAGGACTAGAATGGAACTGGGCTTGGGGAAGAAGACGGTGGGATAGTGTGGCGCTCTCTCTTCCAAACCTCTATACCTCACGGTAGAAGAAGAACGAGTAAGCAAGTAAAATTTAACATCATCTGAACCTCGATGTTAACATAAGTCACAATAGTCTTTCACGTTGGTTTTTACAATTTTAGTGGCATAGTTTTACATTTCTACCCTTTTACCGTTACTTTTTTTAGCGTTTACGGGAGGTTTCGGCAACTCAGGATTCTCTCTCTTCCCTCCACCCCACCCCGCAGTCACCTAAGGATCTACCAAATAATCCACTGTGATCTACCGGTAGACGGGAACGAATGGTTGCCGACCCCAAGATTACAGTAATGATAGGCTTTTGAGATAAATATCATAATTACAATAATAAACAAATAAATATTTTTTCCCTAGCCGCTCCCAGATTTGTTTGCGTTTCATCAGGTGAACCGTAGTATTAGCAAGATAAATAGACAGGTCAGCGGATAATACTTTTATCACTTAAGTCGTCCAGCCACCTTTGATGCAAACAGTAAACGTGAAGAGTAATAGCGATTTTGGCGCAATTCATTTCAGGGTCCAGCGACAAACAGGCAAGTGACCACCTGGGTTCGCGGTCTGTCTGTCTGAGAAAGCCGTCTGAGGAATGTGCGAAGACACAGGTGATTAGATAATCGCTTCTGATGGACGCTCTGTATCAAGATTACAGATAACCTGTCAGAGGAGACAATATGGGAGGAAGGTATTAGCCCGGAAATAAGTCCACCGATGTGTTTGTGAGTTTGCACAGATACAATTTGAAGTATTACTGCTATATGTGAAAGAGATCACGAGTTTAAATTTTAAAATTTGATATTTTAAAATACGCGGGGGATAGTAAGGATTTAACACCCCGACCCACATAGTTCTAAAGAGTTTACCATTGGTTTAATTTGAGAGCCGGAATAGACTTTGACTTTCATTGGCAAGTTGGTCTAAAAGTACAATCTGGGACTCGAACTGAGAAATAAGAGATATAGTCTAGCGAAATTGGAGACACAAATCACACTGCACTGCTAAACGTCAAAGTGGCAATCCTGAGAGAGAGCCAGAAGGCAATATGACTTACATTCCATACGAAAGGACCAGGACAGAGTATTTGGGCAACTTTTAAACTTAAAAGTAAACCAGCAATTTTAAATACAAAGACTAAATACTTAAGGAATCAGAAGCACGAGGATCGGACAAAGTATTCCTAAATTAAAAGTGACCGATTGAAGTATCTGAAACTTCAATGTAAACCCGCATTATTAAATACCTAGACTGGATACTTAAGGAATCAGAAGCAAGTCATAAGGCGAAAAATAAAATTTACCAGACCAGTGTTCGAAGCATCTAATCAACGTGTTGTGTCCATACATCTGGTCGAGGAGATTGTATAGCCCATTTGAGGTAAGTTGTGAACCTATATTTTACAAATGTGACATGTCTGTACTTGCTAAGTGGTTATACCAGTCATAGGAGGCTGGCAACCTCAACATATGAAAATAGTATGTTCATAAACCACTACAGCAAGCGCTGGTGTTTGTTTTATGCTAATTCGCTCAGAAAAGAGAAAGCAGCAGCAACCCCAGACTCCGAACGGAGCAGTGATGAGTGATGATTACATCCCCTGTGCATTAAGTGTATCGTATCATTTTGTAAGATAAGTAAATTGATAATTTTATTTCAGGTACAAATTATTGTACTCGCGCTGTCCAAGCACATATTTTCCCATTAGAATACCCAGAAGAATAGCGGTGATTTATAGTCATAATCCCTGAGTTGCGCTGTGTATACTCAAAAGTCTAATTATTCAGAGAGGCTAGCTTTGGTGGGTGGACAGCGAGACAATGCGCCTGTTAATCTTCCAACCCAGTGTACTTAGCAGAGGCTTTTTTTTTCTTTTTCTTTTGTCTAAAGTTCATGGTACGAAACTGCAAGACTAAAGTTTCTACACCACTAGTGTGAGTCAAGAGCAGGGACTCAACAATAACCACCTACATTGGACGGGTTGTGTGAAGAAGTGACCTCATCACAAAAGAAATGACGAAACCACGGCTGCAGGACTCACTTAGACCAGCTAAGTTCTTATTAAAGGAAACAGCAAAAGGACAAACATTTTACAAATACTCACCCCTGTCTCACTGAAGACAATTGTATGTACATCTAAAATTCACCATCATTCCATCGCTGTTTTAACCTGTTAAAAACTAATTGATTATTAAATTTGTTACATGTTATTTTAAAACAAAACAATCATTGTTGATTCAGTTATTATATGTATGAAAGCAAACGTATGAGCAAGATTCTGTAATATATATATATACATCTAGACATATATTTACATCTATAGAGCAAATACTTATAAAAGAGTTTTGCTGGATTTACACCAGCTGGGGGCATGAACGGGCTAAAACAATTGCTTAATTATTCACAAAAGGCGATGGATCAGATATAAGTTAATAGTGCTCTGCCCTATGCAGCATTGCTCTTGACTTCTGAAAACATCTTATAAACACTACCTTGAGATAGTAGCATCATTACCCTTCTATCTACAACTCTGCCAAGAGCAATCTTGTGCGAAGGTAGACACCTTTGAAGACCCATATTAGATACTCTTGAGTGCTGGCCACTGGTGGACAACTACTGCAGAGCTAACGGGAGGCGATCCGTGACACGTGCCATTCGCTCAAGGTCTTACTATGTCTTCCTCATCATTTTTATATCGGTCTCTGAACCTCTTCTCCATTAGATCTGCCTCTTCTTCTCTTGCACTGGGTATTCTGAAACAAGGACTGCCCTGTAATGCTACCAACAGGTTTTTCTACATTACTCAGTTTAAAATTAATTGATGACACTTCTTATAGTGTGTGCGGGTTTGTGTAAAGTACACATTAAATTACAGGTAATAATAATTGTCTTATTTAACTCTCTTCCCCAGCTGACAACAACTGCACCGCTTGTAAACATCCGTTAACGCACGAGTCTCTGATTGACCAGTTTTGTCGGTCGGACGTGGGTAAGTAAAACCACCAATATACACAGGTACCTTCAATATGTAATTTAGTATTATATGCCTATGTATGTATGTAAGTACGTTTGTATGTATGTATGTAACCGCCCTCATTGACGCTATATGAATTTATGTAAATTTACTTTATGTAAATTCTAGTGATTCTCCTATATGCCAAATTGTATTTTATTATATCATGTCAGTACATATCAATGTATTTTCTGGAGAATAAAGATTCTGATATGTAGTTGAATCTAATCTCCTATACAATATGTTGTATTGTTATACCACACTGTTGTTGTATTTAATGCATCACACCACTACATGTTAACATGTGTTATGAAGAATAATGGAGAATAAAAATAATAATATGTATATAAAGAATAGGAACATATTCGATGTAAAATACCCACACACAACACCAATATTGAACAACATGAGACGTATTCCACACTGTTGTAAATTCTAATGATTCTCCTACTTTGTATGTTGTAATTATTATATCATATCAGTACATTTCGATGTTATTAAGGGAATTTATGTATGTATGCATGCATGTATGCATACATATCCCGTTGAACTTTTGATAGATTATAATTAGGAAATATTGTGTCCCTATCCGTTTAATATGTTCAATGGGCTATTTTCCGCAACAAGAGATTAGAGTGATCTCCCCTGGGAAATTCAGGGAGTCGACAGGAAAATCTTTAAAATTCTTCTTTATTTGTTGTCTCATTTAATTCCAGTTCTATACTATATTAACCGATCTCGTACCGATAGGTATATTGTTTCATGGATCATCTACCCTCTCTGGTTCCTTTTTTAATGAAATTATACGCAGGTGCAGTGGCGAATCTACGTTTTGGGGGCCCTGAAGCTTGAACTCTTGAAGGGGCCCCTTTTTAAAAAAAAAAAGATTACCGGGATGGGGAAAGAAACGAATTATAGATAAAACTGGACTTGGGGGCCCTGAAGCTCGAGCTTCATTAGCTTTATAGTAGATTCGCCTCTGCGCAGGTGCAGCAGTTTTAATGTTTTTTACTTCGTTCTTTAAATATATCGTTATGTTATGATTTAGCTATAATTTTGTTGGGGTTGTAGTGGCAAAGAGGTACAGAGAATATGTTTGAATCTTTTTTTATTGCAGCTTCTTATTGCTGGATACTATGAATTCTCTAGTTACTATCCTGATTAGAGCTTTGAACAGTTTATATACACATTGTCCTTTTAAACTTTGATCCCAAGCTATTGTTCCTTCGTCTGATCATCATGACCCTTCAGCTCCACAAGGATCATAGGCCTTCAACAAGCTGATGTCAAATCTTCCTGTCTCGTGCTATCAGCTCAGGGTCTTTTCATGACTGCTACATCCTCTTTATGTCCGTCTCCAGTTCTTTTCTCCATGTGTTCCAGGGTCTCTTTCTACTTTAGTTCTCCATGTGTTCCTGGGTCTCCTTCTACTTTAGTTCTCCATGTGTTCCTGGGTCTCCTTCTACTTTAAATCTCCATGTGTTCCTGGGTCTCCTTCTACTTTAGTTCTCCATGTGTTCCTGGGTCTCCTTCTACTTTAGTTCTCCATGTGTTCCAGGGTCTCTTTCTACTTTAGTTGACCTGTCCATGTTATCTGTTGATGTTTTTTTTGTGATTTCAAACTTTTTACAGGATGGGGTAACCGATCCCATGTGTCCGTTATTATTTTTTTTTTAAACTTTTTGTCTCTGTTCTGTCCAATCCAACATTTATTTGGTATGTAGTGTCTATGCCTTTATTGGCTTCTTTGTCGGTTTTTTTTTTTGGTTCATTTCCTTCTGTTGTCAGCACCCGACGGTACCCACGCAATCACAATTGAACATCTTCTGGAATATATGTATGCTTTTGCTAATAATAATTTCTGTTATATATGGTAGTCACATAAAAGATACAGCCGTAGGGGAGTAAAGTATTAGAAGCTTAACTATACTAGGTCCAGCTTTATGAGGTCGGGGTGGCAAGTTCCCTGCCTCGATACCTTTGCCTTCCCTATCTCAAGAGCACAGTCATGTACCAGTGCTGGGTAGACTGGGGCGTGAAGCTACCAAGGCTCGATTTTCGAACACGCTAACTTCGCCACCAAAGACAGGCGCTGAACATACCTTTATGTTTGTCTCATATTAATTTACTGGCTTCGTGGTGAGAGCTCTTTCCTCTCGTGATCGAAAACTGGTAGCATTACGCGTCAGCCTACTCAGCTGTGAATGGTTACCTGACTTTGCTCGTGAGTTAGGGAAGGCAAAGTTAGCGAGAAATGGAACTAGTCACCTCGCCTCATACAACTGAACCTAATATAGTGAAGTCTTTAACACTTCACTCCCCTACAGCAGTATCTGCTACGGGACTACCTGTTATATCACAGGAGAGGTGCTCCACACAATCTTAAACAAACAGCGTGCGTTGCCTTCGTCTGTCGTCCGTTACATTATAATATTATACAACACCCCCCAATTTATAACCATCACAGACTCCATGTTTATTTAAGTGAAGAGAACATGAAAATAAATAAGCAGATGAAAAAGTGTTGCATGGTTTTTTTTTTTTAAATTGTTTAAGTAATAGAGCCGTAGGAGTGTACCGGAATACACGAGACAAGAACGGTTACGTTCACGAACCGAAAGAACTCTTCGTAGGTCAACTGTGTCGGTATTTTTATGTGTTTTATTAATTTAACTTGAGGATAAATAAAGAACATGTAGTGGTAACAAACAGCAGCTGTAAGAATTAGCAGCCAAATAGGAACGTTACAGCAAGTAAAAAAGGGTGTCAGGCAGGGATGTGTGCTGTCACCGGATCTGTTCAATCTGTACAGTGAAAGTATAATGAGATCACTAGAGGACATATCAGGAATATTCGCTGGTGGACACAATAAAAACAACTTGAGATACGCTGATGATACAGTCTTAATAGCAACAAGTGAAAGGGAGCTGTAGGAAATGGTTGATACAATAGTGGCAGAAAGTGAAAATAAAGGCCTCAGCTTAACAGCAAAAAGACAGAAGTAATGGTCGCCTCAAAGACAAGGGCTTCCCCAGAATACACACACAAAGTAAATGGAACATTTTTTAAACAAGTCAATAAATTCAAATACCAGGGCAAATTAATAAAAACAGATGGAAGATGCATCTCAGAAGTGAAGAGCACAATAGCTAAGGCAAAAGTAGCATTCTATAAAATGAAGAGTGTTTTATGCAACGGTTCTTTGTCATTGAAAGTAAGACAGAGAGTTCTTTAGTTTTATGTAGAATCCATCCTGACATATGGGAGTGAGTCATGAATAATTAGTAAACAAGCAGGGAAGGCACTAGAGGCCACAGAGATGTGGTTTTACAGAAGAATGTTAAAAATGTCACGGACAGCCAAAAACAGTAATGAGGATGTCCTGAAAGAGGCCAAGGCGATAAGGAACCTTATTTCACAAGTTAGAAAGAAGCAATCCACTCTTTGGGGCATGTTATGAGAATATGAAAGCTGCAATATATCGTAACAACAGGTAAGATTGAAGGAAAAAGAGATAGAGGAAGACAAAGAGAGCAAATACTGGACAGTTTGACATCGCGGCATGGAAAGAAGTCAACAGCCGAACTGATAAATTGTACTGGAGACAGGAACTTGTTGAGAGACATGATCTCCTACGCCACTAGGCATGGTACTTTAAGAAGAAGAAGATTAATTTTATGGTTGTAGTTTACTGCCATTATGAAATCGCGACTGTTATGTTATGGTAAATTTATATTTTATTATTTTTTTGTTGGTGGCGGATGAGGTATGTTGTTTGCATTTCGTCGTGGTGAAGATAATGGTTTTTCTGCTGCGGCTTCGGGTGTAATAATTACGCTGAACATTTACATGTTCGAGTATATATTTCTGTTCTGCAAAGGTTAACTCAGCTGCGTGTTTGTTCTCTGTGTCTCTGAGAAAGACTAGGATTATTGTTAACTCAGCTGTGTCGAAAGAGGCGATGATGAGTAAATATGAGATTGTGCATGAAGCTGTCAATCTTATGACGTACAACTAATGACTACAGACAATACGGCTGCTACAGCACGTGACCTGCTTTAGTGCTGGCTGCCTGGTGGTCAGCTATAATGTCCAGCCAAATTCTACAATCGCATCAATGGTGCGTTTAGCGGTGTGTGGTGTGGCATTATCGTGCAACAGTAGTGCAGTTCTCTGATCTTTTAATGGGTAAAGTCGCCGAAGACGACCGCTAAGCTTCTTCAAAGTTTCAATGTAACGGTCTGCATTCACCGTGTTTCCCTGTTCCAAGAAGTCGAGAAGAATCACACCCTTCTCATCCCAAAACACGAAGGCCATAACTTTCCCTACAGATGGTGAACTTTTGAACTTCTTTCTTGTCAGCAATGTTGTGTGATGCCATTCCATTGACTGCCTCTTGGATTCTACTTCAGCTTCGTCACAACGATGGACCCAACGTCGGACAGTGCTAACATCCACTGTTGAATCTCCATAAACATTCTTCAAACGTTCGTGGATGCGAATTGGGGTCTCGCCTTCAGCATTGAGGAATTCTATGACATAACGTTGTTTTAACCAAACGTCTTTGGCAGCCATTTTTAAACTGTTACAGTGGTGCCACCTGTTACTGAAACAGGTTGGTAATGCTATACAGTGCAGAAGAGTGTTTGAGGAATCCTGCTAAATTTACAAATTGCACACCGATGCAGTATTTACATACATAAAAAATAGGAGGCATTACTTTTTGACCTTCCCTCGTGTGTGTGTGTGTGTGTGTGTGTGTGTGTGTGTGTGTGTGTGTGTGTGTGTGTGTGTGTGTGTGTGTGTGTGTGTGTGTGTGTGTGTGTGTGTGGGGAAAGTAACAGTAAAAAGTAAAGGTAGTCTCATAGCAGATATTGTCGTAGGGTAGTGCAGTGTTAGAGACTTCACTATACTAGGGCTCAGCGTTATGAGGTGGGGGTCCGTGTTCCCCTTCTCACTACTGTTGCTTTCCCCAACTTAAGAACCTTTAGTCAGGTCCGCCCATGTACACCCGAGTAGACTGGAGCATAGAGCTACCTGGTTCCGAACCTGGCGATTGTTGCCTCAAGAAGGAAGCTCTCAAACTACTGTGGCACTTGTCGCTCAAAATAACTGACTGTATGGACTGCTCAATCCTACATGTCTATATTCCACCAATCAATACTCTTTACCTCCCCAGGGAGTATAGGCCTTGAACAAACAGATGCAAAGTCCTCCTGTCATGTGCCATCAGTTGAAGCTCTTTCCACGTTTACCTCGCCATTTTCCCTTCTGTCTCCAGTTTTCTGTATTCCATGAATGGAAATTAAAATGTGAAAAAGTCTACCCTTGCGAAAGCACTTTTTTTATTAAAGTGCTGAGTTGGTTGTTCTTCGTTACACGTTTATTTTTCGCAGCGAAGCGATGCTGCCACTTTGATGGATCTGAATCGAGCCTTGGGAGTGCCTATTACTTTTCTGCCTTTTTCACTTTCTTTCTTTCTTTCTTCCTTTTTTATTTCCTTTCTTTCTTTATTCTTTTTTTTCCTTCTTTCTTTCTTTCTTACAGGTGCCAACAATGCTCCTGTTTTCCTTATTTATTTACGATTGATAAAAGTCATTTTTCAATCTTCCTATTTTTCGATCAACGATAGGCCAAGCCATAGAAGGTGGGCGGTAGTAATCTTACTTAATCTGTTGCCATCAGCTGGCGCTTTCCTCGGTTCACTTTATTAGTTAGGCAGCTTGCTTTGATTCATCTCTCGTCTGGTTTCTTTTAGCGTAATTTCTCTTAACGCATTTTCTCAATTTCTGAAATATTTATCTATTCTCTATTTTTAGTACAAAAATTTGTCTATTTTCTAGACCAGATCCTTGTTTCGCGTACATAGCTTTCTATTTATGGATCACAACTTTCTTTTTTCTTGTACACAGCCTCCTGAGTTCTAAAGCAAAACGTTCTCACGCGCACTATTCCAATTTCTGGAACACAACCTTCTCAGTCCTCATAAGAAATGTTAACATTTCTGACATAAGACTTTGCCTTTCAGGGGGATAAAAATATACCAGTTTCTTGTACACAACCACCTTGTACTTTTCTTATAAGCTCCAGCCTACCTAGCTGTTAATGGGCACCTGACTCTTCCCTTAAGTTAGGGAAGGCAAATCAGACTGGTCACACACCTTATAAATCTGGACCTAGTATAGAGAAGTCTCTAACACTTCACTCCCCTGTAGCAGTATCTACTATGGGACAACCTGTAACGTTTACATTTCTTGCACAAAACTTTATTTCCCCCCTTTTTTCTAAAGCAATGAAATAATAACTTTTCTGATTTTTCGGGCACAGCCTCCCCATTTGCGCGCACAACCACCCCATTTAAAGCGCGCAGTCTCAACACTTTCGCGCACAATTCCCCATTTGCGCGCACATACTCCCCATTTTGGTACAAAACGTGTAGTTTTTTCGCTCACAATATTCTGTACAAACAATGACAAGATTCATGTCAGATTCTTTTTCTTTAGGAAAAATACGGACAAGGTGAAAGCTAAAATGTATACTCATTAAAGAGATGTGATCCAATGGATCGCATCTCACGGTAACATCACCGGCAATGAAAAGGCTGACAGATTGGCAAAGGAAGGTGGAAAGTTACCTCAGCCTGATGCAAGCATAACTTTCGAGGGGCAAACAGTTTTATCAGAATCAGGTACAGAAACAAATAGGATAGAGAGCATCCAGGTCACACCCAAAATGATACATACTACCAGCTCAACAGAAGAGAACAAGTGGTAATCTTCAGACTCCGCACGGGCCACAACAGATTGAGATACCATCTATTCAACAAGCTAAAGATAGGAACTACCGATCAGTGTAACTGTGGCACTGATAAAATGACTGCTGGACATTTGCTTCAAAGTTGCTCAACATATGCGGAACAGAGAAAGCGCATATAGCCGACACCAGTACCATTGGTGGAAAAGCTCTACGGAGATACAAACAGCCTCAAGCTGACTACTGCTTTCTTTGAAAACATTCAAGTAGACGTCTGAGAGTGTACGAAGAAGAAGAAGAATACTCATTAAAAGAGCACGCAGACCTTTCAGTATATTTTTGTGGTGCATTGGCCATTGACCATAAGTCATGATAAGCTTGACTACAAAAATCTAAGGAAACTGAAGAGGAATAAAAAGACCAGAGGAAAATTATTGCCGTATCAGGACATGCAGCAGAAAGAGCATAACATTATTTCTCCGGCCCCCCCAACCGGGGGCCCGTGTTTTGGCGAGTTACTTGCTCGTTTGTTACTGTTAACTCTTGTGTTTACTTGTTAATATATGACTTGTAACAAAAGTATACTATCAGTATTCATTCACTCAATGTCACATAATTTGGTTCGCTCTCTTTTCCTCTCCGGCAGTATTGGTATTTTCGTTTCTCTGACCCAGATGCCAGTCTGTATTCCCAAAAGAGATTTTGGGGTAAGTTTTACATTTATAATTCTATATTTTGCATAATTAACACGTGAAATAATATGTGTATATTGACATGTGAATATTAATATGTGAAAATTGCTAATGGATGTCCAAGTCATACGAGGCTGGCAACCTCGGCATATAGAATGATGATTTCATGAACCACCACTGCAAGGGCTCGTGACTGCTTTATGCTAGTTTCTTATAGAGAACCAAAAGCAGAGGTAGTCCCAAGTTCCATATGGAGCAAGGAGTGAATGATGAGAGAAGTGATGCACATTCTTATTGTTAACCTTTTCAACCAGTGTAGAGGTAAATGTAAACCTATTCAACCTAAATGTAATGAAAGTTTTCCGCTCACTGGGATTAAGATTAATTCTCAGAGAGGGTAAAGTTCTGAGGTAGATGGGATGGTGGAATGAAAAGAGGGGGGCACATGAGTCTGTGTCAGGAAAACTCAATACTCAAGAGGGTATTTGTTCTCTTCTTTTGTGACACTAGCGGTGGTACCAATTGAGTCTACTATCTCTCGAGCAAAGGAGGGTATAAGTGGCCTGAAGTCGACGCTAGACACCATCATCAGACGGGTCTTAGAGACGCTGGACCAGCTTTGTGATTACTCCCTGATACTTGTTGGAACGTGTCACAACTTTCAGACTTGACCAGTGACGAGAGTGAACCAGTCATCTATGTGCAAAGAACCAAACATCAGCGGGAGCAGAAACCATCAAACTATTGGCAGCTAAGTACAAACATAAAAGCTGCCAAGTGAACTGTCCATTTTTCGAAAACCATAACATAACCTGTGATGAATACTTGTTAAAAATAATTATTCATTTTTTAAACTGTTAACCATAATTGATTATTAAATTTGTTATTTGTGTATATACAAATTTAACGTTGATTTACTCATTTTGAATGTATTGCACCCTTATGTCTCAGTCAATTTCTTAAATACACTTAAACAGAGCTGTAACATAATAATAAGAATTTCACTCAGTAATTCAGTTGGGGCTTGAGCGAGCTAATTATAAGACAGTCCTTCACAAAAGTTGACTGGAGATACTAAAGTTAACATTGCTAAAACTGAGTCAGCATTGTTCTTGCTTTCTGAATATCTTGTAAAAACTCCATCGAGGTAGAAGACATCATTATCCTTCTATCTACAACTCTGCCAAAAGTAATCTTGTGCGAAGGTAGACACCTTTGAAGACCCACATTAGTTACTCTTGGTTTTGGCCACGGTTGGACCACTACTGCAGAGCTAAGGGGGAGGCAACCCGTGACATTCATCACTCTTCAGTTCCCCAATGAGCATAGGCCTCCAAACCTAAGCCAAGTCTTCCTTCACGTGCCATCAGCTCAAGGTCATTCCATGTCTCTCTCCAGCTCTCTTCTCCGCACGTTCTTCATTCTTCCTCACCTCTCTTACCCTGGGAATTTCATGGTATATACTATCAATATAAATATACAATAATGGATATTGATATCAGCATCTAATTATGAGAAAATTAATTGAATCAAAGGTAAGTAAACCATGAAATTCCAAAATGGGAACAAAATAATTTATGTCATTTGAAGTTATAATCAAAAATACATTATTTAATAGAGATCCACATGGCGTTTGATCACACACACGCAATCCAATCTTTTCATTTTTGTATTATTTATCTATTTTTAAAAAATGCAATAATATTAAAGCAATAGGCTAGGGGATTCGGGATAACAAATGTAAATCCTACAAAATTGTTATTTTTACACCTGCCTGAAATTGGCAGGGTTGATAAAGGCAGGAGAAAATAGCAACCGAGGTAGAGTGAGCTCAATTCCCAGCGTAGGCTAAAAAACAAAAAGGCAGATTAATAACACTTAGGGGTCTTGATACAGATGGGCCCACCCCCATCCTCCCAGGTGGGGCCACCCTCCCAATCCGAGAACGTCTAGAAGATAAAAGGCCGAAGCACTCATCTGAAGGCGGACCACACTTTCAGATGATCAGATTACCTCCTTTTGTAATGCTTTGTATAGAGTTTCCGGTCGTGGAATAATTAAAATATAATAAAAGTAGGACATGATATTTTGTTATTAAATGGTGTAGAGAAAGACAGAAATTCTCTAGGAAGCATGTTGCCAGTTAGCAAATAGTCAAATGTAAAGGTATCACAATAACTGCTGTAGGTGAGTGACGTGTTAGAGACTTCACTTTACTAGGTTTAGCTTTATGAGGTATGGTGCCAGTTCCCTTCTTCGCTGCCTTTGCCTTCCCTAACTGAAGAGCAGAGGCACGTACGCATTTACAGCTGGGTAGACTGGAGAGTGACGCTGCCAGATTTTGATCCCAGAACCCTGTAACTTTTCATTAAATCTAATTATTGGCCCCACACCCTACCCTGATTGTAATCCAACAAATGTTGAAGCGGACCTGTTTGACCACGGATAATCTTTATATATTTTGTCTGCAGATAATTGTTAAAGGAGCTTAAATCAAACATACTGTCTTTCAAGAGATACAGATGCCCCCCAGACCGAACACGGTCTGGGGGAGTACACGCACACTTTTTTCAATGACAACAGCGACACCACTAACTTGAAACCAAATATACTGTCACATTTTTGTCCACATATACTTTTTTATACTGTGTCCAAAGATAATCTTTATATATTTTGCCCACAGATCATTTTTACGTGAGCTGAAATCAAATATACTGTCACATATTTGTCCACAGATACGTTCTATTTACTGTGTCCAAAGATAATCTTTATATACGAGGGTTGCTCAGAAAGTAATGCCCCACTTTTTTTTTCTTTTTTTTTTTTCTCGGAAACTATTTATTCACAATGTATGAAATTCACGCACAGTATAACTGGATGTATCCTTTACACATGCTATTTTTCCACATAATCTCCGTCCATTTCTACGGCCTTACGCCAGCGCGAAACAAGGGCATGCATGCCTTCCCTGTACGAGCTCGTGTCCTGTTCACGTAGCCATGTCCTCACTGCACGAATCACGCTCTCGTCATCTTCAAACCTTGCCCCGCTCAGTGCATCCTTCAGTGGCCCAAAAAAGACGAAAATCGGAGGGTGCCAGATCAGGACTAGGGATGGGGGGGGGGGGGGGGGGGGGGGGTGGGGGGGGGGGTGGGTGGGGGGGGGGGGGGGGGGGGGGGGGGGGGGGGGTGGGGGGAAGCACAGTCCAACCAAATTTGGCAATTGTCTCCTGAGTTTTCAGACTTGTGTGAGGGCGGGCATTGTCGTGTTGGATCAAAATGTCTACTGCATTCCTGTTAGCCCGCACTCTCCGGTAGCGCTGTTTTATTTGTTGAGGGTTTTGATGTACGCGTCCGAATTGATTGTCTCACTTCTGGGCATCACATCCACAAGAATCACTCCATCAATGTCCCAAAAGACGGTGATCATGACCATTCCGGCAGAGAGGGGTTGTCTTGAATTTCTTTTTTCGTGGTGATTGCCGATGATGCCAATCCATTGACTGCCTTTTCGTTTAAGGCTCAAAATGGTGCGCCCAGGTTTCGTCACCTGTGACGATCCGGGACATACATACAGGTTTTCGTCACCTGTGACGACCCGGGACATACAGACAGGCCTCTCCCTCCCCTCCCTCTCCCCCCTCTTTTTCCCCCCTTCCCCCCCCCCCCCCCCCCCCCCCCCCCAGAATCAAAACGCTCCAACAATTCAGAACAGATGGTTTTCCGTTGACGTCTGTGGTCGGTTGTGAGACTTCGAGGAACCCATCTTGCTCTTACCTTCGAATATCCGAGAGCGTCGATAATTGCCATCGCACTTCCACTGCTGACTGAAAGCTGTAGGGCCAATAGTCGACTTGTGATGCGATGATCCTCACGAATAATGGCGTCGGCGCGCTGCAACATGTCTGGGCTGGTGGCTGTGGCAGGACGCCCAGAGCATGGCCGATCATGCAGCTCCGTCTCTCCACTTCATGAAGCCTTAACTCTCTGAACCCAGCGTCCAACGGTGCTCCTATTGACTGCACAACTTCTATACACAGCACACAAAGATTTGTGAATGTTCCCCACACTTTATTTCTGCGCCACCAAGAATTCAATTGCAGCTCGTTGTTTGTAACGCGTGTCATACACAGACGCCATTTTCACAGACTACTACAGCAGAGCTATCTGTCACACGACCGTGTAATTACGCACATGTACGCGGGAAACATCATTGTTGCTACGTGTAAATTTTTTCTTTGCTATCTTTATTCTAGGATGAGGGAAAAAAATGTGGGGCATTACTTTCTGAGCAACCCTCGTATTGTGCTAACAGATTATTTTTATGTGAGCTGAAATCAAATATACTGTCATTAAGCTGAAATCAAACATACTGTCACATTTTTGTCCACAGCCATGCGGGTGAGCATCAAAGAGTTCAAGAACACCAATGGCCACAAAGAACTTGTCTTACGTAAGAAAAAGACTCTGTTCAAACATCAGGGACTGAACAAGAACCAGGTTCGCAGCCTGACGCCCATCATCGAGGGGGGAGCTAGCTGCAGCTGCGACACCATCAACTCCACTCAAGACCGTTACCTTATTATGGGCAGCAAACGTGGTGACCAGTTGTTGGTCAGTTTCGGAATGGCGTGGAATAGAAAAGATAAAGAATTCAAGAAAGGTATAACCGCCATTCGTAAAGCGGACACATGTGAAGGCATTATTCGAGAACTGTCCGCGAATGGGATAGAAAATAAACCTCCCACTTCGGGGAAAGCTGAGAAGACAAACAAGAAGACAGAAAGTAAAAACAATAAAAACGAAAAGAAAAACAAAGCAGACGACACAGACAAAAAGACAAATGGAAAGAAGGGCAAAAAGGGGACAAAGGGACAGAAGGGGAAGGGGAAAAAGAATAAGAATAAAAAGATAAAATCATCGTCCAACACAGCCAGCACACGAGACACTGCTTCAAAATCTGAACTTGAAGACAGAGCTTTGAATAATTTCATGAAAGCCGCCAACTGACTGGCTGGTAAGTCGCCGGAGGAATCCATAATTGATGTTATTGAATCATTCGATTCTTCATGACAGTGCTTCCACAGACTAATCTGACAGTATCAAACAATGGGAAATATTGTGAATATTTATTGTTTTCAGTATCAGGAGATTTAATTTTAAAAGTATAGTAGAATTACTAAACATTGATTTAAACTAAGTCTGAACTTTATTGAAAGTATTGCTTGTCGTTTAAGATTTTGATTTGAACTGACGTGGTAAAAAAAAAGATGATGGAGTTGATAGATCGTGCTGCTTTTGTGATGACTGCAGTGATAGTTAAACTTCGTAATAACGAGATTTGTTATATGTGAAACTTCGCCACCAAAGGTTACATTCCTGCTGCGTGTCCGACAACGTAGAGTGAGATGGAAATAAGTGCGCAGTTGTTGAAGTCTTTTGCCGCAAGAAATGGCACGATGTGTTGGGTCAGGACATGAACAAAGCAGTTTTAACGTACTCTCAATGGTTCGCAAAAATGTGTATCGTCTATAATTAGATACTAACTGGAGTGGCAGATATCGTGGCCCCATGCTCAATGTGGAGCGAAAAGAAAAGAAAAAGATTTAATCGTGACAAAGTTATACTTGTCTATGATATAAATAAATTACTAATTACTTCATCATTATTGCAACCACAAAAGTTAACACGTGACACCACTTTGCTGCTGTAAATAATTGCAGTATGAAAGAGGAACGTCTGCCTCCTGCTGTCACGTGTACACATTCTTTGGTGTACTATATTGAAGTCACGTGATTGCAGTATGTTGTATGGTCTGAGGTCAGTTTGTACAAATGCTTGTTAAGAGGTACATGTCTTGTTCTCAACCTGAAGATTGTACTTTGGTCTCTGCGGCTTAAGTTGTTGATGCTATCTCTGGAGTTTGGCTGAGACATTTATGCATATGGTCCAGCGGCCCATCCACTGCATGTTTGCAGTTTTTGTGTTTTGTGTATCATGTATTTTGTGGTTCTTAAGTTGATGGGGATGTTCGATTGTGGAATTCTTACCAGCACTCTCATTGCCTCGAATGCCTATATGGCCTGCTATCCACTGTAGATTTGTGTTGACGCCATAGGAGGCAAGTCTATTGATTTATGTAAGTATATTATCTGTGGTTGTTTCGGCTGATGAGATCCAGTTTTCAAGGACTTGTATGGCAGATAGCGAGTAAGAGAAGAGACTAGGTTTTTGGATGTGCTGTTTTGTCCTTATATCTTCCAATGATGAATAACAAGACTTCCAACACTGCCCTGAATCTCAGCGTCATAAGTTGAGCAGTATGATCCACAAGGTGCAAACAGCTGGCGTGTTGTCCTGTCTGGGAATATTATCAGAGCCATACCCTACATTGATAATGCCATTGGAAGCTGACCCATCTGTGTACACATGGATCCAGTCTGTAGGGTAGGAGTCGATGGTTTCCAATGCACATAGTTTTAGGGTGTTAGGGTCTGCTGACTTGTTTAATGAGTGGTCAAGGAGTTTGCTATTTATCTGGGGCAGTATAGAGATTGTATTGGTGGACTGTCAGACACTTTTTTTATAATTCTTCTATGTTTTCTGGTAGATGATGTCTTGTATTTAATTCTTCTGCTATGAGTACTGGACATTTTTATTTTAGTTTTTTTTTTTTTTTTTTTTTTTGGTCCATTTGTCTATTTGTTCTCTGTGTGTGTGGTTTAGATGAAAACGTCTGTATCTTTCCACGGCTTCACTGGTTGCCTTTTCTCTTCATATATCTAGCGGTTCTATATTTACATCAATCTCGCAGGCTGCTGTTGGTGTTGACCTCATACCCCCACAGATGAAGCGGAGGGCCTGGTTTTGTATTCTGTTAACCTGGTTACAAGAGCTTTCGGATGCTATTGCTTGCAAAGGGAGGGTGGTAGTCCATTATAAATCTGATTTATCCTATATAGAGTTGCCTAAGTGTTGTTTTGTCGTATCCCCTGTAGGCACTTGAAAGTCGCTTAAGCAGATTTAGTCTCTTGGATGCTTTATCTGCAATGTTCTTCATATATTTGTATAAAGTTAGTTTTCTGTCTAGCTGGACCTCAAGGTATATTGGATTCTCTTCATAACTGATTTCATCACCACCAAGAGTGATTTTAAGTTTAGTCCTTGCTAGTTTGTTGCTGAGAGTGAAAATCGTGTAGAAAATTTTGTTGACATTGATCTTCAGTTTCCAGAAGTTGCAATAAGTGGTGAGGGCTTTTCGTAATCTCTCTGCGGCTAATGCAGGTGTGATCCACCGGTCCATATGACAAGGTTGTCAGCAAATATAACTTTACGGACATTTAGAAAGTCTTGTAGGTTGTTTGTAAAGATCAAGAACAATGTGTAACTAAGGGCTGAGCCTTGAGGGAGTCCTCCTTCAACAGTACATGTTGATGACAGTCTTTGATTGACATGTGTTTGTTAGTTCTATCGTTCAAGTATGTCTTGATCCATTGGTACATTTTCCTATGTATGCCCATGTTCTGCATCTTTAAAAGTAGGCCTTTCCTCCAAACTTGGCCATATGCTTGTTAGAAGTCTACGGGCTCCAAGGTGTTGGATTATCTCATTTGATATCCTGCCTGGCCTAGGAGCTTTTCTTGGCTACCTTTTTATTTTCACGGCGTTCTGTAGTTTCCGGACAGTGAAGTTTTCTTCAAAAAGTGACAAATTTACTGGGCTGGATTTTTTTTTTACTTTTCAGAATCTTGCCAAGTGCTCTGTCAAGTTGCTTCTTACGGGAGGATCTGTTGATATCTGAGAAGAATTTGTTGAAAGTGTTGGCTATTTTGTTGTCATCCGTAAGGACACGGTCAGGGGTCAGCAGTGGTTTGGGGTTAGACTGTTGGTTTTTCCCTGACAGGTTATTCAGTAGTTTCCAAGCCTTTTTCCCTTCAGTTCTGAGGTTGAGGTTGTTACAGGTGTCTGACTATTTCTCGTTGTTGATATGTTGGTTTCAAGTCTGATCATTGCAATAAGTCGGTTGTATTCTATTCTGTTTTCTTTTGTTGGGTTTTCTTCTGCTTTCTTTCTGGCTTCTCTCCTTTTAGCAAGATCTTCAAGTGTCTTTGTCCAGAAAGGGTTATATTTCTTTCTGAATCCCCTTGCGATCGTTTTGTAGGCTGCATCAAGTAAGGTCTGGGTGATGGTATTGTGCAGCGTTTAATATCTGTGTCCTCGCTGATTGTTATTAAGCCTTCGTCTGTGATGAGTCGGAATTGTTCCCGCTGTTTTGCTCTTTTGTAGTTCCAACGAGGAGCTTTCCTCGGTCGTTGGTTTCTTGTTTGGGAGATTTGGAGTAAAATGGGGCGATGGTCACTCCCTATGTTATCAAGGACTTTCATTATTCATTCATTCAGTATGTCTGCAGAGACGATAGTGAGGTCAGGTCTGCATGTGGATCCACTGGTTCTCTGTAGTAGTGTAGGTATGGATGTGGAGTCTTGCAGTATTATCAGGTTGCTGATGTTACACAGTTCTTATATGCTGTTGCTCGTGTAGTTCCTATATTTGTGACGGCGCTAATAAAATTGGCAATACAAACATAATAGAACCATCGTTGGGAGGGGGGGTAATTCCAAGGACACTTTACGATTATGTATCCAAAAAAAGCAGGCAACTGTGTCTTCAGTTCTGCGTTTTCGTGATCTCCTATTCTAAAAGCTGAATCGCAAGTGTTGTCTAAAGTCATCTCAGCGTGGTACAAGGCCAACATAATTTGACAAGTATACGTCACACAATACAGGAGAATCTGTTCCACAGAAGACGTAAAATTCAATATTAATATATGTATTATGATGTACTGCATTGAGACTGTTTTTTTTTAAATCATGCATTTTTAGGTGAAACAACGCGTGAAGATGATGCTGATGATGTTAGGGCTGATGAACATTTATATATGTACAAGGTCATGAATTATGTGATCACTCGCTCCACAGAATCTGTGAAGAGGTTGTGCAGACGCAGTTCCCAGCTTTTTGCGGTTTTCGTGCAGTTTATGGCGAGTGCGCAAATCTGACATAATTCTCGGCACTTTTAGAATCCCTCACTGAGTATTTTTGATTCTCCAAAATGTACACACACAGTATTGCTATTTTAGCGAGTTTCTTAGACTGGTGGTAAAACTGTTCAAACCAGGGTATTTCACTCAGTGCATAGGCTTACAGTTCTGCATTGTCGCATACCAAATGAGATCAAGTCTTCCTCGCGCTGTAGCGGCTTCAGTGGCGCTTTAAGGATTTTGTTTAGGGGCGGCTATTCTGATGGGAGGCACCTATTCGGAACTACATATTTGACACCCTCCCGCCCTTCTCCCGTATAAGCCATATTGGTGTAATACATTATAAATGATA
Organism: Oreohelix idahoensis; assembly: GCA_024509875.1. Lineage (NCBI taxonomy): Eukaryota > Metazoa > Mollusca > Gastropoda > Stylommatophora > Oreohelicidae > Oreohelix > Oreohelix idahoensis. The sequence continues at coordinate 33,405 of JAMPIV010011159.1, forward strand.
CTGAGCACATTATTTTTGTTAAAGATGAATAAACACCGTCAAAACAAGCATGTAATCCCACGTGTATAAACTTAATAATATATTTTTAAAAATGATAAACCACCAAACACGTTTTAAGAACAGTTAGAAGTATATGGCAGGCTGAAGCCCGGAAGCTCCCCCTTCTTTAAAAACGCCACTGATCAGCTTTCAAGTGATATAATTTACTGGTGTCTTAAGTCGAAGAAGAAAATGCAAGTACAGATAACGATTTTGTGACTCTGAGAATCAAATTCTCATATCTGGATAGTAAAAAAAATTGTATATTCTCAACTATCTGTCGAGTGTGAAATCATGTCTAGGAAGTCTAAGTACTTTACAGCAACGCTGCCGTTGTGTTCTGTTGACTATGTGAACTTTACAAGTTCTCCTGTTGGTTTCAGAAACATTTTGCGAAGAGTTTTATCAGAAGCAGATACATATAGGATGCAGAGCATTGAGGCCACTCACAAAATGATGCATATTACCATTTCAGCAGAAGCGAGCAAGTGATAATTTTCAAACTCCGCACGGGCCACCTGGATGATCCGTGTACATAACCAAAAAAGTTGAATTTTATTTTCACCAACATTTTTCGTGAAATTGTTCGCTAAAAAGATTTTGTTATTGTGGATAATGCCCACGAAAGGTCTTCATAAAGACAGACAGCTACAACTTTCTCACTGAATTATTATTTTAAACTGAGTTAATACTTAATTGTTAATTTATGTTTTACAATATTTAATGTTGTGGGAGAAGTTATCACAAATGTTTGGATTTAAAATATATATATTCTTCTCTTTTTTTTTCTTCTTTTTTTTACAGATTGCTTTTTATATTTCATTTCGACATTTTATAAGCTTAACGATTGTAATTACATGTATTATTTGTACATACAAGTTTTAATTCTGCATTTAAGACTTTTTTATTTCTAAGAAGAGGCCCATAGCCTTCACCGGACAATCAAAGGGCTCGTGGCACTAAACAGGTCAAGAAACCCTACTGTAGACACAGTAGAGACATTTTTTTGGATTTTATCATTTATTTTTATTTTTCTGTGTGTCATTTTTGCTTACATTCATTGTTCCATTTGCATGAAGATGTTTGCACAACCAATAGATAGCTTTAATTAGTAGATGCTACAGCCAATTGATAAAACGAGGAAGAATGAGAAATCGTTAGGTGAACTTTTTTTATGAATGAATGTTCGCTCAACAATTAATTACATTGTTACTTTTTGGATTAATTTATTGGAAGACTCTTCTTCTTCAAGTGCTTTGCCAACAGGCATATGCGATAATGTCTCTCCACACCTTCTTGTCCCTATTTATGTTTATGATTTCTATTGTAGTTTTTCTATTCATGGCACGATGTTAGACTGTTCAGTGTCTCTTCTTCCTTTGTCGTTCGCTCTTATTCCAGCAATCTTTTCTTGTTATACAAGGGTATTACACTTTTTCTTCTCCTCATAACATGGCCGATGACCGCAGTAAGTTTCCTTTGTACAGTGGCATCTTGTAATGATCACACAGTCACGTCGTCTTTTAATGATCACACGGTCACGTCTTTTGATGATCACAGTCACTTCTTTTAATGATCACACAGTCACGTCTTTTAATGATCACACAGTCACGTCTTTTAATGATCATACAGTCAGGTCTTATAATGATCACACAGTCACGTCTTTTAATGATCACACGGTCACGTCTTTTAATGATTACACAGTCACGTCTTTTAATGATCACACAGTCACGTCTTTTAATGATCACACAGTCACGTCTTTTAATGATCACACAGTCACGTCTTTTAGTGATCACAGTCACGTCTTTTAATGATCACAGTCACTTCTTTTAGTGATCACACAGTGGCGTCTTTTAATGATCACACCGTCACAGCTTTTAATGATCACACAGTCACGTCTTTTAATGATCATACAGTCACGTCTTTTAATGATCACACAGTCACGTCTTTTAATGATCACACGGTCACGTCTTTTAATGATTACACAGTCACGTCTTTTAATGATCACACAGTCGCGTCTTTTAATGATCACACAGTCACATCTTTTAATGATCACACAGTCACGTCTTTTAATGATCACAGTCACGTCTTTTAATGATCACAGTCACTTCTTTTAGTGATCACACAGTGGCGTCTTTTAATGATCACACCGTCACAGCTTTTAATGATCACACAGTCACGTCTTTTAATGATTACACAGTCACGTCTTTTAATGATCACACAGTGGCGTCTTTTAATGATCACACCGTCACGTCTTTTAATGATCACACAGTCACGTCTTTTAATGATCACAGTCACGTCTTTTAATGATCACACAGTGGCGTCTTTTAATGATCCCACAGTCACGTCTTTTAATGATCACAGTCACGTCTTTTAATGATCACAGTCACGTCTTTTAATGATAACACAGTGGCGTCTTTTAATGATCACACAGTCACGTCTTTTAATGATCACAGTCCCGTCTTTTAATGATCACACAGTGGCGTCTTTTAATGATCACACAGTCACGTCTTTTAATGATCACACAGTCACGTCTTTTAATGATCACACAGTGGCGACTTTTAATGATCACCAGTCACGTCTTTTAATGATCACACAGTGGCGTCTTTTAATGATCACACAGTCACGTCTTTTAATGATCACACAGTCACGTCTTTTAATGATCACACAGTCACGTCTTTTAATGATTACACAGTCAGTTCTTTTAATGATCACACAGTGGCGTCTTTTAATGATCACCAGTCACGTCTTTTAATGATCACACAGTGGCGTCTTTTAATGATCACACAGTCACGTCTTTTAATGATCACACAGTCACGTCTTTTAATGATCACACAGTCACGTCTTTTAATGATTACACAGTCACGTCTTTTAATGATAACACAGTGGCGTCTTTTAATGATCCCCAGTCACGTCTTTTAATGATCACACAGTGGCGTCTTTTAATGATCACACAGTGGCTCCTTCCAGAATAACACAGTGGCTTCTTTTAGTATAGCACAGTGGCTTCTTTTCAGGATCGTAGTGGCTTCTTTTAGGATCACATTGTGGCTTTTTTTCAGGATTGTACAGTGGCTTCTTTTCAAGATCGCACAATGGCTTCTTTACTGGATCGCACAATGGCTTCTTTACTGGATCGCACAATGGCTTCTTTATGCACATTCTCAGTTTTATTTGCTGTTGTCCATTGTAATGTTTACCTTCTTTTATTGATTAGTTCTCTGTAGCCTCAGTAGAACTTCTTCATTGTTTACTGTTTGTCCTGTCCATTGACAGGATCAGCCTTAGGTAGCCATGAACAACTCACTTTGCGACTACCATAGACACATACTTTTGTTAGTAAGGAACAAAGAGGTAGTCTTGTCCGTTAACGATACAACTGATTTCGGGAATCTCTTTGTCGATTTCTTCTTTGTCGCACATTTGGAACATAAGCCTTCAGTGATTAATGCCAAGTTCTCCTCTTCTGCGCCATCTTTTGAAGTTCTTGCCATGTCTTCATTGACTTTCTTACTCTCCTCTGTGGTTCCCATCATTATGTTTTGTATTATATCCCTCTTTTTCTTGTACCTTGGTGCTAGAACAAGCACTGCTTTGTGATGTCATTAGATATTTTCTTAATGAGGATTCTACCAATCACAAATTGTGTCTCCTCACCTCGTGTTGTATTTGTGGTAATTTTCTTCCCCACCATTGGAATCTTCGCTGTCCCTACCTGTTGTTTATTATTCTGGCTGAGAAAAATATTCCCGAAATTTCCCGAGTCATCATGTGCATTTTTCATTGATGTTATAATCATTTTAAGACTTGCATGTACGTAATATGCGTCTGCTGAGGTGTGTTTAAGAACGTACATTTATTAGTGACGTATGTTTAAATAAATATACTCAGTACAGTTAAGACAATGGCAAGGCTGGTGGAAGGTATACAGTAAGATGATCACGCAATTGTAGAAGTTGAGACTTTTATTTTTTGAGTATGTGGTATATGTAATATTTAAAGGTGTCTAATTTTAGAAACTTGTTGCAACTTCTGTAATCATTAACTGATTGAAAATCAAATACTTCTGAATTTTAAAAAAATGTGTGAGTACGTCACCAAAATCAGAGATTTATCCTATAAATTTGCATTTTATTATGTGGATTCATAGCTCAGAAACAAAATATTACAACATATAAACGGTGTTAAGATAAGAGGAAACAGCCACAAACAATATGTTCAATGAAGTTTGGCCTACAGTTTAGAATGAAAGACTGACAATAAACGAACACAAAGAGATAAGACAGGATACGACTGTAGTTGTATCGTGAAACATCAGGTTTTTCTAAAGATTGAAGTAGAACAAGAATACCTTTCTTCTTTGTCTGCAAACAGGCAAGCTTCCCGTACAGGACTTTCATTGTTCATGACATTTTGAAACGTATTTCGTATATTAGTTTTAGTTTTTTTGCACATGTCAATTTAAATTAGTCTCTGGACTTAACATCCAAAAAATGTTTATTACTTTTCAACCGCCTTCGTAAAACTTATTTTTAATTGTGTCCAGTTTATATTTCGTCATGTACATCAAGACGAAGTATTACTGTTTACGTATTAGTCTAAAACTGCCTTCTTAGGGAAATCAAGGGCCATCTATGCTGAACTAATAAGGATGTCAGTTTATGCATTACAACCTAAACATTCTAAACAAAAAGTATACAGTAAAATAAAGTTTTGTACAGTTGTGCACATCAAACAAAATACAACGCTTTTTGCGTTATTTGATTTTTATTTAACTCGAATGACCGAAACCGGGTACGGGCATACCTGTTGCTGTTTACTGAAAGGCGGTTGGTCGTTCTCGACGGGAAAACATGCTTGATTTTGGTAAGAACTACTACCATGTTAACTGCTAATATATATATATATATATATATATATATATATATATATATATATATATATATATATATATATATATATATATATATATATATATATATATATATATATATATATTAGTTTATATTTGACAAAACAGACACAATGATTTGGAAAAGCTTTTGTGCGTATGTTGTAAATGACGTCATGTCAGGAGTGAGAAGAAGAAGCTGTATTTGGATAGGACACATAGTAAAGATACCTCTTAATGGCATCACAAGACACTCTGTGTTCTGGAATCCTAAGGGTAGGACGGGTAGAAGGAAACCGGAAGAAATATGGAGATAGAATTGGTGACAGACATGACAGGGATAAAAGAAGACACTGACAGACCTTGAACTAATGACACATGACATAAAGGCTTGGCATGAGCTTGCTGAAGGCCTATGCTCCACTGGGGGCTGAATGTTAATGATAACGCTGAAGATGAGATATTATGTAATATATTACTGGAAGATGTGAGTTTACTCTAATGATTGAAGTGATATTAAAATTTTCTGGAAAGACTGGAGCTTGAATCAATTTTGTTTATTTTGTTTTGTTTGTATGTTTTTTTAACTGAATCTTCCCACGAAAAAATATTGTTTTTTAAAAGCATGATAAAAACACGAATAATACACAAGATCAATATAGGGCACAGAGTAATATTGGATAAATATATATATATATGACGATTTGTCCATCTTATTCGATGAGGACCATCGACATCTCTCGTAATACAGTTCGTGTCTTGACTTGCGCGTGAATTGGATTAAAGTGATATATATAATCTCCCTCACTTTAACCCAATTCACGCGCAAGTGAATATATATATATATATATATATATATATATATATATAGTATTAAAAATAATACAGGTGGAAAATATTGAAGGCATACGAGCACTAGGAAGATAGGATGACAATGATGTACTTAGCACGGAATTGTCAAGAGATAGACGTGAAGTAGTCTGGCAGAGATGGCCAATAAGACTAGGTCACAAGAAAAAGATAATGTGAATGACCAATCAAAGCCTTCTACGCGGAGCCGAACTCTGCCGATTGGTTCCCGTGAGTAGTATCCGTTTGCTGGTAAAATATCCCCAATTTCTGAACATCGCTTTGTGAAAAATGTCTGTAAATCTGACTTACTTTTCAAAGTCACTGAACTTTTACAGGTATAATCGACAGGTGAAGTATTTCCATCAACGATTAAGTCACAAAGGATAAAAAACGTCTTGTTGCCCATTTCAGAGTAAGTAATAAGCTACCAGCTACTATGGTGGCTCCTTGCTCTGTATAAAGAGCAAAGTAAAATGTTGATGAATAGGCTACTGTCACGGGATTGCCTCCCCTTGCTTTGCAGTAGTAGTCCACTAATGGTCACGACGCAAGCGTATCTAAATGTAGGTCGTCCAAGGTATCTATCTTCGCGCAAGATTACTCTTGGCAAAGATGTAGATAGAAGATGAATGGCGTTTCTACCTTAGGGGGTCCTTCACAAGATATTCCCAGAAGTCAAGAACAAACGCTGCTTAATGGCTGAGCAAATTTGTTAACTTATTATTTGGTCCGTCGCCTTTTGTGAAGGGTTTATGCAATGATTCTGGCCCGTTCAAGCCCCCAGTTGGAGTAATCCAACGAATGCCCTCTTATAATTGATAGCTCTATATTTATATATATGTATGTATCAAGAAAAACTGGCTCATACATTTGCTTTCGTACATATAAACTGGATCAACAATGATTGCTTAGTGTAAAATACCATACAACAAATGTAATAGTCAATTAGTTTTTAACATGGGAAAATAAATATGGAAAATTGGGTGAAAATCGAAATTAAGGTTTCCTCACTGAGGTTTGGTCGGCGGCTGTGGCCTAATGGATATGAACGCAGTTTCATAATCCAGATATACCAGGTTCGAAACCTGCTGCAGGCGGTTTGGTAGCAGATCGCTTTGTGTGGATTTTTAACAATGGTATAAGCGCCGTACCGTTCAGAAAGCAATGGCAAACTACTGAACGTAAAAATTGCCTAGATAAATCACAAACAGCCAATAAAAGCTGGGGTTGATTGCCACGTCCTGTAAAGGATAAGCAACTAACACTGAGGTTTAGGTAGGGCATTAATAATGTCCGTATTTTTGCTGTTGCCTGTTACACACAACTTAGCCCCAGATGAGTCCTGCAGCTGTGGTTCCGTCACTTCTTTTTGGTGGTGAGTACACTTCTCCACATAATTCGTTCTGTAGGCGGTTGGTGGTGATACTCTTCTCTCACATTAGTGGCGTAGGAACTTCAGTACGTAATTCTGATGTCTTGTAATCACAAACCCAAAATTTTGGGAATACACACTTCTCCTGGCACAGATTTAGAATGGACACAGCTCTGCATTAGAAGCTTCAACTCACGTAGGTCTGGAAAAATGAGTTAATTCCTCTGGCGGCTGGTGTTCTGCGAATTCCTGGCCTGGGAAAACTGTTTGCATAATTCCTCTTATGACTTGGTCTGGGAAATATGAGTTAATTCCTCTGACGGCTGGTGTTCTATGAATCCTGCCTGGGAAAACTTTTGTTAAAATTCTTATCTGGCTCCTTGTGATAAAATTCCCAAGTTTCCAGTCTTGTATTAAAGTTGCGGGTTTACTTGTAAATTCCAAAGTTGCCCAATACTCGATCTGGCATTTATAGTTGTGGAATTGTAAGTGCTATCCTCTTTCCTCTGACTTAAAGGAGGTGTTTAGTTGACGCTGCGATGCAGTCTGTCTGTGTGTGTCTGATTTCTACAGTATACACTTTTTAGTTTCAAATGCCAGCTGTGTTTCCGCCGAATGTTCCAATCAATTCATTATAGATTCTGGCGAACCAATCAAATCTATCTACCACTGTTTGAGTGGGGAAGTTTATCATTACTCATCCCACGCGTATTTGAAAATATTAAATTTAATATACACGCGTGGCCTCTTACAACAGTGATGTCAAATCATTACATAAGACTTCCGGCGCACCTCTGTCTATCACAATATTGTGACCGTGTGTTTTCTGGCGTAATGACTTCCGCCCAGATGTCTAGCCCGACAGATTATCTAATTATCCCCTTTATCTGCTTGCCTCCGCCAGACATGTCTGGTCAGACCGTGTTGTCTTATTTCATCGTAGCACAATACAAGCTTATGTCAACATGATCAACAGCTTTCCAATGGGGTCAAATGTTTGACGGACACGTTTCCACAGGTGATCAGACGGATTCAAAGAGATATGCGGGTCACCGGTCTGACGACTGGGTATTGTTACGATAATACCACAGTTCAGCTGGCGGAATGTAAATACGTCTGAGGAGTGGTAAACAATAAGATACGCATTACTCCCGTTGCAAATACTGCCATAGGGGAGTGGCGTGTTAGAGACTTCGCCATGCTATGTCGATCATAGAGAAAAATAGTGAAAATAACGAATGAAAAGGCATGATTTATGCCAAATAAAAGCGATGAGTGAGAAAAATGAAGAAAAAGAAATGATACTGTTTACAAAAGATTTTTCTTAATGAATCCTACTACCAGAAAAAAAAAAATAGAAGAAAAAATGTTGCAAATGAGAGAATTATGGTATAATTAAACGCGTTATCAACAACATTAACTATGTCATTTTTGAAGCATTTTTAGTGTTTACTTTCTTCTTCTTCTTCTTCTTCTTCTCTCTCTCTCTCTCTCTCTCTCTCTCTCTCTCTCTCTCTCTCTCTCTCTCTCTCTCTCTCTCTCTCTCTCTCTCTCTCTCTCTCTCTCTCTCTCTCTCTCTCTCTCTCTCTCTCTCTCTCTCTCTCTCTCTCTCTCTCTCTCTCTCTCTCTCTCTCTCTCTTTCTGTCTTTCTATCTTTTCTTTCCTTTTTTAACTTCTTTCGTATGTTTCTTTCCGTTTGTCTTTCTATTTTATTTTTTCTCTTTATTTAGTATTCTTTTTCTTTCTTCGTAAAGTCCGAGGAGAAAAAAATTACCTCAGTATATTTGTTGACAATTCTAACATCTATTCTCTGAGAACAAACTTACACATTCAGCGCGTATTTAGCTTTAAGAATATGCGCATATAAAGTTCAAGGATGAATTTTGTGAAGAATGGTGTAAATCATTTCGTACTATTCTGAAACTACTAGAGCGGGGCGCAGATTAGAATGACTATATCGTCTGCGTCAAATGCAGACGTCTAATGATGTTACTAAGATATTTTTTTTAAGATAAAATTTATATTGACCTCAAGTGTACCGCTACTGAATGTTTTGAAAACTTGATTTCAAATTTTGTTCCAATCCCTAATTTTCTTTCAAGGAAATGGGACTGTTATTGTATTTGATCTAACGACATTTTAAAACAAGTGTTAATGCAAAAGTCTTGCACTTAACCAGCGATAATAACAAAATTACGAACCGAGGTGCTTTGTCAATTAAATATTACATTTGAATGCTTTAACTGACGTAAATTACAGAAGTAATTTAACAGATGGCACTGTCGAAAATAGTTACAATTTGTTGCACAGTGTTAAGTACTGAAGAAGGGTGCCTTCGTCGTGTCACAATATACATAATGGCTAAAGTGACCTTCCTTCTCTTTTTTAGAGGACTGTCAAGATATTATTTTAAGCAGTCGTTTGACCTGGCACAAGGGTATTGCAAGTGAGTCTTCGCGTGGGACAAAAAGTACAATGTTTGTGACAAAACGGGGCGGCCCCTATCGATCTTTGTTTCACTCCGGCAGTATCGGTACATTTGTGGTACTGATTTTTATTATGGGCTTTCATTTGTCGCACTTTTCTTTCTTTCTGTCTTCGTTATTTTTCTGCTAAGTAGCAGATATTTGATTTTATCAAATCATTCGACACTCACTGTAGGTGATAATAATCACATTTGTTTAGAGCTGCCCAGATTTGTTGGCTATAGGCGCGGCAGATTAACACGTACATCGGCCAGCGCTATCGGCTTAATTACCGATAAGACATGGATGACAAGATTACTTTAGATAAAAGTAAGATTGCTACATCTCGAACACGTGGTCATTTGCAGTTACTGGTGTGTTTGTAAGTTTGTACACAAGGGCATCGGACATCTTATTACCATATATGGGAGAGTTGACCTCTGCCTTACGTTAAAAATTGTCCAATGTCGGAATATTTTGAAATTACCCCATAACCCGCCTGTTTGAATATGATTGGAGTTTTTTGATAGCTCATATTTGTTCAAGAAGAGCTTGGCTTACTCAGCTGCTCATCTTTGGAACAATCTTCCACATGATCTAAAAAACATGCACAGTCCCTACTCATATAATCGTAGACTGTTCAAATACATTATGAGTGCCAATTATATGCCGCCCTAAGGGATTACATTTCGAATTATTATCTAATATACTGTATGGAGGGTCTGATGATCTAGTTTTTCATTTTAATATACCTTACTTCTTAATTGTAATCAAATACTGTAAATGTATGCCTTTATACTACTTATAATGTTGCATCGCCATTAAACTAATACCTTAAGTATGTTGGAGAATGTCTGGATAACTAGCAATAAAAGATGAGTAAGAGGAAGGGCAAAATGCAAGACAGGCCTATATGCACGATTCTCATCTATCAGTCAATACCCTTTACCTCCCTAAGGAGCATAGGTAATAAAGCTGGATCTCGTATAGTGGAGGCGTCAACAATTCACTCCCTGTGTCAGTATCTGCTTGGGACTCAAAGCTGCTCACCTGTGGGAACATTTTCCGCATGCGCTGACAACACACTAAGTCCCAGGTCATTCAGCAGCAGATTTCCAATATGTCACGAGTTCTTATTATATACCACCATAATCTGATTACGTTTCAAGTTATGTCTAATTTACCGTATGAATGGTTTAAATTGTGTGTTTTTTTTTTTTTTAAATTTAAATTTTTAAATTTATTTTTTAAAATTACTTTTATTTTTATTTTTTTTTATTTTTATTTTTTTATTATTATTTTTATTTATTTATTTTTTTTTTAAATTTATTTATTTATTTATTTATTTTTTATTTTTTTTTTTTTTTACATACTTAAATTTGATTATGACTGGATGTTACAAATGTATGTTATTATTTTACCTTGATAATGTTGTATGCTTAAATAGTGTTCAAAATACATGTGCGATTGAATGGATAAGGTATGCAAGATGACAGAGAGAAGCAGGGCAGAATGTAAGACGGGCCTGCGTGCCCAATTCTTAACCCTTGAAAATAAAGTTCGTACGTTCGTTCGTTCTATCTGTCTGTCTGTCTGTCTGTCTGTCTGTCTATCTATCTATCTATCTTCTTTATTTTAAAACATACTTTAATTATGATTATTATTGCAAATGTTTGATGTTATATTACCTTTATAATGATAAATGCCTTAATAATGCTTAAAGTAAATGTGAAGATGAAAGGATACAGTATACATGATGAGAGAGAGAGGAAGGGCAGAATGTCAGACGGGCCTGCGTGTCCAATTCTTAACCCTTTGAAAATAAAGTTTGTTCGTTCGTTCGTTCGTTCGTTCGAAGGCGTGGGAAGGCAGGGAATATAATCTGATCATTTTCTCAAGCTATTTCACTTGAGTAATCGCTCGCCAAGACACCAGACTGCTACAGTGAAGAATTAGAATTCAGAATTCCTTCTTAAAATACCAAACACCTTTTATTGGAGTAGTTATCAGGACTTACAATCTAGCCCAGGAAATCTCTAACATTTTAAATAAGGAAACCGGGACTGAGGAAACTGAAGGACCACACACGAAGTCAGAGAAGGAACTTATTAAATTAACGACACCCCAGACGCGTGTAGGAGGCCGATTCAAGTCTCTTTTATTCATCTGAGCAAAAACGTCAGTGAGTCAGGATTGGCGTAAGTTGTGATTTACATTTCATATTTATTACTAACATTTATATATATATATATATATATTACCATGTGTATTTTAATATCAGAAACTCGCTTGTGGATGAAAGTCATTTGAGGCTGGAAACCTCAGCGTATAGAACGATGATTCATGAACCACCACTGCGCGGGTTGGTGATAGCTTTATTAATAGTTTCGTAAATAGAACTAAAATCATGAAGTATTTTCAGGTTCCCTGTGGAGCAGGAAGGGAAATATGAAAGAAATGATGTACATTCTAAGTATAATACTTCCATTTTCAAAGCAGTGTAAATGTCCCTATAAACATAGTCACTTTAAAATTAATGTAAGTTTTCAAGCTTTAAACCAGTGTAAATGTCTATGTATAAATATTCATTTTAAAGTTAATGGAAGTTTCAAACTTTTCAATCAGTGTAAACATAAATGAAAACATAATCAATTTACATTGTGAACACTTTTCAATCAGTGGAAATGTATATGTAAACAGACTCTATCTGTATTGTTAACCTTTTCATTTAAATAAAAAGTAACTATGAAAGCTATTCTATTTAAATGTAAAGAAAGTTGTATCCCGAGGGATTAAATTTAATTCTCATAGAGGGTAAAGTCTGAGCTAATTAGGTTGGTGGTATGGGAAGATAGGAACCCATAACTATGGGGTGGAAAACGCCATACTCAGAAGATCGTTTCGTTCTATTCTTTTAACATAGTTATTGGTGGTACCAGCAGAAAGTACTATCTCTGGAACAAGAAGGGAACCGTGGCCTAAGCTTTAAGACGAAGGACCCACGTGGTAGACTCTCCTTGACATTTCTGGAAAACGAGCTACCCCCGACAACCTTCATCAGAGACGAGCGTGAGCAGAGTGAAAAGAACCAACCCATTAGAAAGAGCAGAACCGTCTTTGGTAGCTAAGTCCAAATATATGCTGCCACTTGAATTTCTTGTAACATCTCACATTCCATAAAGACTGTGATGATAACTTTTCTTGATCCATAACTATTCAAATTATTTTCCAACTGTTAAAACCTAAAGTGGTTATTAAATTTTGTTATTTGTAATGTTACAAAGTTAACTTCGATTTAATCATTTTAAAGTTACTGCATGTTTGTCTCAGTAAAATTACTACACACACTCTAAAAAGAGCTATACTAGAAAAATAAAACTCCACTGAGTAAATCAGGGGTGGGGGCTTAAACGAGCTGAAAGTAATAAGTGCTTAAATCCTTCACAAAAGCGTTGGCAGAATTACAGAGTTAACATACTCAGCCAAAACAGTATTGTTCTCGCTTATTCTGAATATCTTGTGAAGACTCCCTTTGTAATAGGAGTGTCATCACCCTTTTGTCTACATCTCTGCCAAAAGTAATCTTGTGCGAAGGTAGATACCTTTGAAGCCCATATTAGATACTCTTGAGTTTTGGCCACTGTTGGACCACTACTGCAAAGCAGGGGAGGCAATACCGTCACAATGTTAAAAGAAAAAAATCTGCGAAACAAAAATCGACACAATGAGGAGACGCAAATTAGTTTGATTAATTCTGAGCTTTAAACAAAAAATGCACTGAACTTGGTAATTTACTGAACTTGGTAATTTACTGAACTTGGTAATTTACTGAACTTGGTAATTTACTGAGGGCGCAGAAGTTGCTTGGGAGAAATGGCACCAGACAGAAGGTATACCAATATTTTTATTCAAGGTGATGGGAAGCAACAACTATTTCAGACATCGCCTTTGCACCAGATGACCTACCATGTAAAACACAAAGAACAGTACAAGAACAACTAAGAGAAGGGGGTCATATACACTTTAGCAGTTAATCTAAGTTATACATCACCACAGCAAAGATAGACCTGTCAAATAAAAAAGGCAAATGGGAGAATCTCACATAAATTACTGAGAAATACTGCAGCGACATCAAGACAAATGAAAAAAATGTGAGGACTTAAGGTAGAAAAATTAAATCTAAAACCGGCAAAGACATCAATTCCTCGAACAACCAGAAAGAACAACTAAAAACTATACTTGGCAAAAGAACGACAGAAATTTGAATAGAGCAGAAGTAAAACGAACTCTGAAAAGCAATATTCAATTGTAAAAAGTCTCAGTATATTATAGAACGACCATGCGGCAAGAAACGATTGGATTTTACACATTGACTTTCATAATTAGAAACTATAATAACAACACAACAATGCCGGAGTAAAATTATATGTTATACCGTACATATTGAGTAAGTTGTGCATAGTTATGCAAGTATGCAGTCCCCGTGTACGCTGAACTAAAGTGTGGAAATAAATAAATAATCAAACTACAAGGTCTTTTATATTTGCATGTGCTCCCAAATATACCTGACGGACCTTGTGTGTAGGTTGAACGTGCCGCACCTTGCCAAAACGAGGCAAAACTATTTTTTTAATGATGAAAGCATAATTCCAGCATCAGTTATTTTTCTATTTGATGATTGTTGCATTTACATACAATGAAAAGCTTTTGTTACAAGATTACGAAAAAAAAAAACTAATGGAGTGCGACAACGAAACTGTGTTTATTTATTTGTTTGTTTTTCTTATAATTATTTGATAATGTGAATCAAATTTGGCACACCCTTACTTCTCAGCATCATCCGATAATATATGTCTTGTTGTGATTGAACGTGTTATGCTTTTAAGTTCGGGTCTTCATTCCAGTCCTATTTCATTTATACAATTACCATCAATTGTTTAGTTATATTTAAATAAACTAAGCCATATTTTATTCATAATTATCACATTTCAGTTCTCTGTTGATCACATGACTTCAACAACTACGAGTATCCAGTCCTTCGTGTTATACGCCTTTTTTCACGATCTTTTCATGTCTTGTTCTCCGTATAATTTCCGTCTCCAGTTCTCTTCTCCATGTGTTTTTGTCTCCTTGTGTTTTTGTCTCCATGTGTTTTTGTCTCCTTGTGTTTTTGTCTCCTTGTGTTTTTGTCTCCATGTGTTTTTGTCTCCTTGTGTTTTTGTCTCCATGTGTTTTTGTCTCCTTGTGTTTTTGTCTCCATGTGTTTCTTGGTCTGCCTCTGTCTCCAGTTCTCTTCTCCTTGTGTTTTTGTCTCATTCGATCTCTCTTACCTTGTAGATTTCAGATCAGGGACTGCCTTGTTGTGCTAACATCTGATTTTCTCAACATGTGTCCTATTGAACGACAACATGTTCTCCTCACGCCTTGCTCCACTTGTATTTCCCTGGATCTTTCCATCAGTTCGACATTGGTGAGCTTGTCATACCCTCATGTTTTATTATGTGTATCAATATTACACGGACATCATATATTTATACAGACATTAACGGCATTCTTCCGGTCCTTTGGAGACGCCATATTGGCCTCTCAAAACAGGACAGATTCTCTTGAAGCCCAGTTTGTCCTTGACGATTATCAAAGTTGTCAAAGTAAGAGTAAATTAACTATTAACCCACAAACCATACGCTTTGGGCCCCACTCCCACCCATTTTAGAACATAACAAGTATGAATAATCTACCATTTTAAAATACACGCAAAATAGGGGGGAATAGCATACACAATTTGGACATTTCCGTCTAAACGCAGGGAAGTAACTATAGTGTAAGGGGTCCATAGGCACAAATTAAGTGGAGCTCTCATATCTATTGGGCTCAAAAATCGGTAAATGGTTGAAAGCAGCGTGCTACGAAGAAAAGTAGCAAATAAATTTAAAACAAAAAAAAAGAGCTGGTCACTCGGCGTTGGAGCCCGCAGGACGTTCCATGTCCACTAGGGCAGTGGTTACGCCACTGTTTATCCTGTATACAATAATTGGACACGGGGGATAATGCCGTTAGAAAATAGCAGCCAATGAACAAACTAAATAAAATTATGGTCAGTATATATCTTAATTATTTCCCTTTAGAGGTTGAACCGGATATTGTTCTCCAATAATTTTTTGTGTTTAAGTGAAAAAGTTGTCATATCTTGGACACATATAAAACAGGACTGTTGGGTCGCAGTCGGGAGTCCGGGTCATGGAGTCGGTCGTTTTTTTTAGTGAAGTCGGAGTCGGTAAAAAATGTCCGGGAATCCGACTCAGAACTTGACGCCATATGACTAGTAAAAAACTGTAGTTGTAGTCGGACTTCGAAAATTTCAGGAGTCGGAAAATTTTTGGCCGACTCCACAACCATGAAAAACAGAGAATGACAGATGTGAAGCAGGAAGGAAGAGGAGAATTTGATTGCCCACATCTACAGTCAACAATGTGAGACAGGTATAATTAGAAAGACATCAAGAATATGAGTCCTCAAGTGCTATGTTGATTAAACAGGAGTTTTGGCGAGGCACGCCCCGTTCAATTTAGACACAAAGTCCGTCTGTTATATTAGGGCACAAGTTCAAATATAAAACCTGTGGTCTGGTACTAAATTCAATTAACTGAACTGCACGTGCTGTATATACTCATCATTACAGCAGAAGGTCAAGGTAGTCCTACAGCAGACGGTCAAGGTAGTCCTACAGTAGATTCTGCCGTTAGAGAGTTAAGAGTTAGAGACTTCACTATACTAGGTCCAGCTTCGACAGGTGGGGTGATCAGTTACCTTTGCTCTCCCTAACTCAAGAGGAGAATCAGGTACCAATTTACAGCTGGGTAGACTGGAGCGTGACGCCATCGTGTTTCAAAGCCGGTAAACCCACAAGAGACCAACGCTCTAGCCACTCTGCCAATCAGACGCTCATTTAGTACCTTTATAGAACACTCTCGTCCTTATTTGTTTTTGCACCTTTGTAAATATTCCTAGCAGACCTGTTGAGTGCGTTTTTAAAATCCTTTTTCGTTGGCTTGTATTTCATTGTTCCAAATAGCTGAAATATTCATTCACCAAAAAACGCTAATGGGGATCTAATTCATATGTCTGCGAGAAATAGCTATTTTCACGGCAACATTCCTTCTCCTACCCCCACCGACGCTCTTGCCCCCTCCCACATTATTGGTTACTGTGGGGAACAGCTTGATGTCGTTGTAGGGAAGTTAAGCTGTTTATTTTTCGTCTCCCCCTAACGAGAACGAAGAGTTTGGCGCTGCTATTTTTGTTAACATGATTGATTGAGAATGGCTTTCAAATAAAAATACAAAAAGAGAAAGACAGAAAGTAAATAAAAAACACACACAATATATCTCACAAGAACAGATACTTGGCTGTACCGGTACTCAAAAAGAAAATCTGCCTCATTGAGACGTTGTCGTCACCACATTTTTCCACACGTTCGTGTTCAGTTTTTTACTGTTCAAGATAGCGAGAGAGACACAGATAGAAAGAGAGAGAGAGAAAATAAATAAATAAACACACACAATATATTTCACAAGAACAGATACTTGGCTGTACCGGTACTCAAAAAGAAAATCTGCCTCATTGAGACGTTGTCGTCACCATATTTTTCCACACGTTCGTGTTCAGTTTTACACTGTTCAAGATAGCGAGAGAGACACAGATAGAAAGAGAGAGAGAAAAACCGAGATGGAGCTAGTTTTCATCATCATCAACCTTGATCTTCCCAAGGAAGAAATGTCCTCAACAAAGACATACCAAGTCTTCATGTCCAGTGCCATCAGCTTCTCTTGTCTTCATTATCATTTTTATATCTGTTTCCAGTTGTCTTTTCCGTGTGTTTGTCGGTCCATCTCTTCTTCTCTTACTCTGGGGATCCCAGAACAAGGACTACTAGGTCATGCTAGCAACAGGTTTCCTCAGTGTCTGTCATATTCATTTCCAGCATCTTCTTCTCGTCTCTTCTTCCTGCCGCCATTTGTCAAGTTCTTGCCATCACCTTCCACTTTGGTCACCTTGTCGTACCATTTCATTTCTTCTAATTTTTTCCGACGAAAGTCTGTTAGGTCTTGGTTGTTGTTGTTGTTGTTGTTGTTGTTAGAGCATACGAAAATGAAGAGGACTGCATTACGACGATGATAAACGGTGAATTTTAAAAAAATGTAAAGCGTCATACTATGACAAAGAAAATTGATTACTTTATGGCCACAAGGCCTTCGTCCGGGATACAAGGGAAAAAACAGAAAGGAAATAATGCGACAACTAAGTGAAAATTTAAATTAAAATAAATAAAAAATTAAACAAGCCATGCATCAGAGGGGCCAGAATCGTTGTGGTGAATGCTGTTAGAGCTAGTTTTAAGTACTAAAAAAAGCTTGAAAGAGTGTTTGAAAGACGCTTAGAATGCAAGTCAATTTTTGATTGACAGGAGAATGTACGTGCAAACAAGCTCACAGAAAGACGACAACGTTTATGTAAACGAACATAGCAGCTGAATTTTTGTTTTTCTTGAGACTAACTTTATTTATTTATTTATTTTATTTTATTTTATTTTATTTTTATTTTTTTAATTTTTTTTTTTTTTTTTTTTTTTGGGGGGTGGGTGGGGGGGGTTGCGCATTCTTCTTTCAACCGTAGACAGAAGTCATTCAGCGTATCAAAGCGCATGAACCGATAAAAAAGAACAAACAAAATGGATGCAGTATATATATATATATATATATATATATATATATATATATATATATATATATATATATATATATATATATATATATATATATATATATATATATATATATATACGTTGATTCGGATGATTTATCTATAGATTTCCAAGACAATTAAGACAATTATATAGGTTGTGAATATACATGTACAGAGACAAAAATATATCATGAATATAGATTACAATAGAAAACTATCACATGGTCTTCCGGGGGGGGTCTCTGGTGAGACAAAGGAAAAAAAAAACTACTGCACCCTCATGCAATTCGTACAAGGCAACAAATATGAGGTTGGGCATCGGGTTGGCAACCTCATCACATAAAGCAAATGGCCACAGGAACCACCACTACAAGAGCACGGGACTTTCTCGTGCAGACTTCCTACAGTTATTGTGGCCGGGCAGGGTAGTGGGGGTTGCTGTTTAACTCGAGAGTATTAGATTTTGATTACTAGCTAGCCTGCTAGAGGTGATGATTTCTCTCTACAGACTTACAGGAATTTACCAGGTTCGGGGACAATCCTCTATGATGTTTTATTTTTAGAGCATATGGTTATTATTTGTGTTGCACCTGCAACGATTAGCTTTGGCATGATCCTTTAATAATTGGTATGATGGCTAACTGCAAACATATGATTCGTCAACAGCATTTGTGTTCAATGAAACAAATGTTTATTCAATTTCCAACAAGAACTGGGTTAAGTCAAATGGTAACCACACCAAATTTGCATAATAGCATGTTGACATTTAATAAACAAGCATAAAAAGTCAATGCATTATTTAATGATGCAATATTCCTTATTGCATCTCGTAATCTTTTCAAGTTGCTAAAACATGGCGTGGCTCCTCTATCCTTCTAGTGTTCCTTCGTTTATTTGTTAATGTGGTCTAGATTTCACGTTTTTCTTATCTCTTCATTTCAATGAAGAGCCAAACTTTCTCTTATTCATTAGTATTCCTTAGTTTGACTTTCTCTCAGCTTAAGGACCTTCATTCTTGGTAAAAGGTTCAGATATATGCCTGGGTTTACAATTCTTTACCCAGTTTTCGAGCGTAGCTCCGTTTCAGTTATGACTGTGGGCTCTAACAGTTATTGCATGCAGTATTTAGCAATACTTACAGTTTTCATGAATTCACAAACAAATTATTCTACGTTTCGAAATTACACAGTTGCTTTAATTGTGCGAAGTCAATCTCCTCTATAGAATATCACTGAGCAAAGAGAATTACGTCTTGTCTCGACCGCTCTAAA
Source organism: Oreohelix idahoensis (assembly GCA_024509875.1). NCBI lineage: Eukaryota > Metazoa > Mollusca > Gastropoda > Stylommatophora > Oreohelicidae > Oreohelix > Oreohelix idahoensis. The sequence continues at coordinate 53,037 of JAMPIV010011159.1, forward strand.
TTCATTACTGACTAAAAAAATGGCTTCGTCTCTTGTTCATTCCGGGGAAAAAAAACTCAGCCTAACCATTGGTGGGAAATCACGTGACCAATGCTTGGCGTAATGCTTGGCGTTACGAAGCGAAGCTTAGCCTAAAATAATGCGTGGCTTTTCGAAGCTAACCTGGTTTAATTAAACATCTGCGCCAAGACTTTTTTAATCTTCTGTTTCTATAAAAATTTATTTTATATGTTAATATAGCCTGTATCTGAAAACTTACGGTATACGCGGTTACATTATGGCTCCATGCTACGATAGGAGCCCAACGGAAAATAATGATAATGATGATGATAGGTAAAGGCTTGTCATACGAGGTCATTAATACGAGGTCATTAATACGAGGTCATTAATACGAGGTTTTGCATGGATCTGGCAAAATCATCATGGGTTTGTTTGTGTTTGTTTGTGTTTGTTTGTTTGTAGCGATCCCCACGGGTTCGAGTTATTCACTCTTTTATCCTTGCAACAAAATTTGGGGTGGAGGTTTTGGGCTTTCTTGCAACCCCAGAGAGCTTCCTAGACTCAGCGGCATGTTACACCAGGCCCACCTTGGCGTGTGTGTAATGTCCCGAGGTTTGAAGGCTCTCTACCCTGCAAAGGGGGTTATATCTTCGAGACAAGCAGACGATAACTGGCAGGAGCAGCCAGACAACGGACGGTTGTGGGCTTTGTTGCAACCTCAGAGAACCTTCCACTAACTGGCGTGTGTGCAATGCCACGAGGAGGACGGTTCTCTACCCTGCAACGTGGGTCATAGTGCGGCGGTGGCGCAGCAACCGCCCCTACCAGCCTGCCGAAGGACATCATCTAGACAGACAAGCAGCTCTGCCCCATCTGAACTCTGAAGACCCTGCAGCCAGGACCACATACAGTCTTATGGGGGCATCATCATGGGTAAAACCAATTGCTATAGAAACCATCACAGTTAGAACACATGAATGCGTTTAGTAAAAATTTGCTGTAAGGAGATCAACCGTACTGGTGCCTCTATGTGACAAAACGGGGCGCCCCTATAGATCTTTGTTTCTCTCCGGCAGTATCGGTACATTTGTGGTACTGATTTTTATTATGTGCTGTCAATTATCGCACTTTTCTTTCTTTCTTTCTTTCTTCGTTATTTTTTTGCTAAGTAGCAGCTATTTGATTTTATCAAATCATTCGACACTCCTCTCTGTGATGTCACCTGTTTGTTACCCGGTCATGCTAGCTTGCGGTGAGCAACTGAGATAAGATAGTCGCCGGCGTGTTTAGATTGAACCGCTGATAAGACGACTCGTTTGGTAACCCAGATGGGCAGACACGGAGTTTTTGCGTACTCATACGACAGATAACGAGATTACTGTCTGTGTGACACATGTGGGCAGACAAGTGTGACATAATCGCTTCCGGGCCAACTTGTTATGACAACATTACTTTCTAATAAAGTAATAAGCATTGTCGTGTGGTACGTATTGGGGCAACTACAACAGTAGTTTTTGCCAGGAATAGCCTTTGAGATATTAGATAGAAAGTCTCTAGAAATTGGCTCGTTAAGAAAGAATAAAGACCTATTCGAGATAGGAACAAGAAGACGGGAATGCGAATGCTTTCCACTGGACAGTGTTTTCTAATTAATTATGGAAAGAGTTCTGTTTCCCCACGACCTTAGCTTCTGCCCTTAGATCCCGTAACAGAAAAAGCCTTAATTAAGTAGTAGTTAATTAAGAATGAACTGGTGTAAAATGAAATTATGATGATGTGATATGATACGTATTACCAAAATGGTAAGTAATCTACACGCCCATGTGTCTCTAAATGCTTCTCATGGATACGATGATTCACATGTATGCATAAAATGTCCCAAGTTGTCATTCGTTATGTCGAGTGGGGTATCTCTAGCCGAGGACGTTCTGATGAAAACTGTTGTCGTACTGAGAACGTTGACGATATATATATATATATATATATATATATATATATATATATATATATATATATATATATATATATATATATATATATATATATATATATATTCTTTCACTGTTTGAGTATATCTCTGTAGTGTTGATCAACAGTTAATAGCTGTCATATGAAACAAAAAAGTCTGTTGTCTAATCTCCCTAGGGAACTGGCCAGACTGGATATCTTCACGAAATGTTAGTGATATTTAGACTCATTATCTTGCGTACGTAGTCGTGATTCATAAAATATACTTTAGAGTCTGCTTCATAGAACGCGCTTAAGAGTGTGTTGCAATTGGTATAAATATGAGATTCCACTTTTGAGCTCTTTAGCTTGATTTCAGATAATAAGCTTTCGAGTGATTTGAACTTGTGATAACTATGTATTGAACTTGTGAGCCAGCAGTTTATGGTGACGAAAAATGCTGCGTCCACCTTCTGAATTGTGGGTGCGAAAATATTCCTTTTTAATTGAGGAATGAAAGAGGTCCTATGGCGAATTCTGCTAGCCAAATGTCCGTTTTTTTATAACTTATTTCTGGTTAGACGTCAGACACGTTGCGTGTAGACTCAGACTTCTGAAGAACTGAAGACACACAAAAGTCTTCGTAAGTTTTTCACATTTAACATCACTGGTTGACTTTCATTTATACTACTGCTCATTATTGATCTCTCTCTGAGTTCAATTCTAATGATGTTAAATATCTTGTGCATGAGAGTGTGTGCGCATGGGAGACTGTGATGATGATGAAGGTGAAGTATGAACTATTAATTACCTCCTATCATCCTATCATCTTCTAGGAAAATCTTCTGATTTTATTAATCAGTTATGAAAAGAATTAATTGAAACTCTATCTTTCGCACATTTAGCTGTGAGGTTAAACTAAACAAAGAATAGGAAAATGTATTAATAATCTGTATAAGATCTACTAACCTTCTTTTCCCTTCGCAAAATCCTTTAAGAACACAATTCACCACAGAAATGAATTATTATCCACTCTGAATAAACACGTGTATTTAGGCTAGGCGTTTTAGGGATTTAATCTCTACTTCACAATGTAACAACTGGACTCCTCTCTCTAGCAAGCTACGCGGTATATTATATCTCTAGAAGTCCAATGTGGGTTCCTTGGACCGGTGACGTACAACTCCGCCCATACAACCAATACCTAAGAGACCCTCTGGTCACTCATTCCCAGGATCGCTCTTGTCCCCTGTTAGTCCAAAAGTGGGTGGGATAATTCGCGACCAACTTTCATTGCCTGGCTTTCCTGACAAACAGGTATTGAGATAATTGGCTGGCCAATGCAAAAGTGCTGTCACATTACTCTCTGATTGTCTATCGCTCCGTGTATTGGCGGCACTCTTTGTTACCTCCGTCCATTGTCGCCAGCATGCTAACATGTCCCCTCTGTGGCGCCGCCTATTGATTTACATGCCGGTTGGTTTAAACAGCATGAGACGTTTTCACCTGGCCAAGCTGGGCGTCCAATGTGGTGACCCGTCGCTTGTATGGACAGCGGCCGAGCAACAAAGATAACAACAGTCCACAGAAATTGTATAATGCCCAGATGTCTGATTTGGATGACCAGATGTGTTTTCACCAGATTTATCATGATGCAATGTGGACTTCAAACGATGATATCAGGTTTGGGAGCCGCGCTGGTGTAATGGCTTCGGCGTTGTACTGGCGACCAGGTGTTCATGGTTCAAACCCGGGCGTCGGCGTTTGAAGAAATGTTTACGGCCGGAAATTTGACTGAATAGCCTGAACGGCTCCTGTGATAAACCCTCTGTGGATGGGAAGGAGCGAAGCTCCTGACCGGGTTGGAAGGAAAGTCCTCAGGTTCCCCAGCCTCGCAATGACATGTCATTGGGCCGAAGGGCTGAAAGCCTAAGTGCCGCTGGTTAAAAAAAAAAAAAAAAAAAAAAAAAATGATATCAGGTATGGGGACTCAATCAAAAGACTTTATTTTACCACCGATGAAAGAACAAATGCGGTTCTCTAGATACCGGTCGCGAGTAATCAAAACGATGAAAAGCACAAATGTTGGAGAAAATAAAATACGAGAGATGTAGGAAAAGATGGAGCTATAAAGCCTTGGCGCTCGTTTATGACAGCATTACAGCTTACACATGTTGTCATGTGAGTTCCCCGATCTGTCTGTAAGTTTGTACACAAGGGCATCGGACATCGCATTACCATATATGGGAGAGTTGACCTCTGCCTTATGATCAAAATTATCCGATGTTGGAATATTTTTTGAAATCATCACACCCTATCTGCATGATTTGAAATGATTGAATTTTTCTGATTAGATTCATAACAACAATGTGTAGGGAGATAGGAATATAGTCTAACCATTTCGCAGTTTTATTTCACTGTGAATTTCACGCTCGCCAAGACAACATCAGACCTCGCCAGAGTGAAGACTAGATTCATAATTCCTTTTTTTAACCGGACCTTTTATTGGAGAACCAAATAAGACTTACAAAGCACAGGAAATCTCTACATTTTAATAAGGAACACCAGGACTAGGAAACTGAAGAGATACACGGAGTCAGAGAGGGAATCTATTGTCAAATTAAAGACACCCCAGACGCGTGTAAGAGACCGACTCGTTTCTTTTATTCATCTGAGCAACAAATCTGTAGCCAGGATTGGCGTAAGTTGTGATGTACATTTCATATTTTATTACTAACATGTGAACTAACATATATATGTATATATTAACATGTGAAGTTTAGTGAATGAAACTCGCTATTGGATGTCAAAGTCATTTGAGGCTGGCAACCTCAGCGTATAGAATGATGATTTATGAACCACCACTGCACGGGTTGGTGATTGCTTTATTTATAGTTTCGTAAAGACAACTAAAAGCATAAAGTAGTTCCAGGTTCCCTATGGAGCAGGGAGGGAAAGATTAATGTAAGTTTTCAAGCTTAAACCAGTGTAAATGTCAATGTGAAAATATTCATTTTAAAGTAATGGAAGTTTAAAACTTTTCAATCAGTGTAAAACATAAATTAAAACATATTCAATTTATATTGTGAACACTTTTCAATCAATGGACATTTATATGTAAACAGACTCTATATGTATTGTTAACCTTTTCATTTGAATATAAAGTAACTATGAAAGCCATTCTATTTAAATGTATAGAAAGTTTTATTCCGAGGGATTAAATTGAATTCTCATCGAGGGTAAAGTCTGAGTAACTGGGATGGTGGTATGGGAAGATAGGAACTGTGACGGTATTGCCTCCCCTGCTTTGCAGTAATGGTCCAACAGTGGCCAAAACTCAAGAGCATCTATTATAGGCTTCAATGGAGTCTATCTTTACACAAGATTACTCTTGGCAGAAATGTCGATAGAATAGTACTAAAGCTTCTATCCCACGGGAGTCTTCATAAGATATTCAGATAAGCGAAAACAATGGTGGCTGTCGCTAAGCGTTAATTCTGTAATCTGCCGACACTTTTATGAAGAATTTAGCAATGGTTTATTCTAATTTCATGTGTATTGTTAGCCGTGTGTGGCCCATATGTGTGCACCGTACTTATTAAAGGGTTATTACCTGATTTAGGTGTTATTGAATTATTCATGTCAGCTACTGTGTACTGTGGTCATACCTTTGAGACAGCGAGCGAAGTGTATAGTGTGAGTGTGCCTTAAATCCATAGTACCAGTAGAGGGGTTTGTTCACACAGCACAAGTAGCCCAGTGTGCTCTGTGTGTGTGCTGTGTAGCATTAGATACATATAACCTATTCTGACATCTGGGGTAACTCGTCGTGTTTAGGCGTGGAGCCTGTATGATTTAATAGTTTAATTCCCAGCTAGCTGGCAGTATTGTTTCATTTTATTTGATAAGTACAGCCTTAGAGCCTGCATTGGTGTTGATCAGGCCATTATGGTGCACACAGTATTCTAGAAGGTGGTAGGCCACTGTGTTGGCGCCTTCTTATTTTCTCGTCAACTCACGGGTGTGAGTTGTTTTCGTCCGTCCAGTGAAAGGTTAGTGTGTGTGTGTCGGTCTGTTAGTGTCTTGTTTACGGTCTTGTGACCTGACCTCGTTTACGGGCTCTGACCTATTTTCAGCGTTCAGTAATGGCTACGTGTTAGTTGATTGGTGCAGTCTATTGTCGATGAAATATTGGACGGTTCACTTCAAAGTTCTTTGTTATGGTATCTTGGCAGGTCTAAGTACAAGTGTCAAAGTATTAGACTAGTGGTACAGGGGGCGTCAGACGGGTCAGTTTGACACATCTCTGAGTCATTTTGGTGGTTGGCGACAGTGATTCAGGTGGAGCAGCGGAGCTTGGGGTGTCGGTACCATTTAGTTAGGGCCCAGACGGCATGTGGAGATGTCAGATGGGAAATAGCTTGGTCAAACCTTGGTATAGGGTGGTAAGAGATGGTGGTTAGGTGTTTGTAGTTGTTAGGATGTTGATAGATTGGTTGGTACCTCAAGTCATCGAGTTGAGCTTCTGGTCCTGTCCTTGCTACTCAGACGTGCCCAACCAAGGGTGAAGGTCCTTGTTACTCAGACGTACCCAACCAAGGGTGAAGGTCCTTGCTACTCAGACGTGCCCAACCAGGGGTGAGGTCTTTTGTGTTTTGTGCCCTGCCGACCTACCGGGCGGGTCCAGTAGATGTTACCGTATAAGCTGCGGTGATCCGGGAAGTGTGGATACTATGTGATTAACTTTTGCTATAACACATATATAGAACAGTGCCAAGGAACTTACTCATGTTTCTTTTCGACGTAAAGACGGTTGATAGTAGCTGTGCAGCTGATCTTTACAGAAGTAGACTTTGCAGTGTATATCATGAACAGTGCTGTGTGAGCACCGTAGATAACAGTATATTCATCGAGGAAAGTATTTGACACTCAGACTTGCATAACAAACTGTTTCCTGGACTGAGTTTCTTGTGGATTTTACGTTGTCCGGTGTTGAGTTTCGTTTGTTCTGCGATCATCATTCATCGTCAGTGCTGAGGAGCTTCAGATAAGTTATTGTTTCTCTGCTTTTGTATTATATATTATATTGATATTTTCTTGTTTTTTCTGTGAATTTAATTTTCTCGTCTGTCCATCTATCTGTTATTAGTTATCATTTAGCTTAATCTGTATTCTAATATAGTGCTGATTCTTTATTTACTTCTTGGTTTGTTATTGTTTTCTTTCCTTGGATTTTGTCTTTTACTTATTGTACGAGTAGGACTTAGGCTGTATGTAGGTATGTTAATTGTTAGTTAAAGCTGATCTTGCCGTGTTTTCTTTGTAGTCAGGAAATATTTGGATTGCATATTTTGAATACATTATAATATAATTTTACTGATACTTTACTCAGCTTTCTTTCACTGAAGTGAAGATAGTGCTTGGTGGAAGAGATAGCTTCCAGCACCTCATTGTTGAGTGTGGTTTTCGTGGAGTCTTTGGTGTTATAGTGTGTTGGTGTGTTCAAGGGAGGAAGGGTGGCGTGTTTAATCCAACCTTGTCCACTTGTGGAAAAGATTGGATTAGACCGATTCTATTAGGGTGTGGCGGTGTTTGTTTTGTGGTGGAGTCTGGCAGAGGGGATTTCCTGCGACAGCCCTGCTTAACATTCCAAGCCCTGTTGGTATTAGCTGTGTTTGTGGTGTGTGTATTTGTAGCGTCGTGTACATTTAATAATTCTTTTGTGGTGTTTAAGTGGTGTTTTCTCTTGTCTCATCTTACTATCTTGTAAATACGTTTACAGGTATCCCTTGTTTTCGTTCGTGCTCAGTCACGCATTGTAGATATTAATCTTCCTCTTCTCTTCGTGTTCTATCATCTATTTCCTCGTGACTGGAATTTTGTTTTCGTAATGTGATGTATGCGTTTCTTTCATCTGTGTTGTGCTCATTTTGCCATAGGTAGTACTTGCATAACAGAGACTATAGAGTTTAGTAATAAGTGAAGTGTTATTTGAATATAGCACCATTGTGGGTGCCAGTAACAGATTTTGAAGCAATACCTATTGTGAACTATGTTGATATACTGGTGTCAATGTATCAGGAAGTTGGTATTATACAACTAGTGACTATTGTAAGTTTGTTGAGGATATCATAGAGACTATATGGTCAGTTAGACCAAATTTTCACAGTGATGAGACAGTAGCCGAGTGGCAAAGTAAAACTTTATACTAGAAGAGGCAAAGATTGATGTTGAGTACACATTGAGAGGTGAGGTGATATTTACTTACACGCATATAGATATATATATATAGGTGTATATTGAGAAGTGATATCAAGAGTTACTATTATTACTGCATATTTTGTAACCAAAGAGTTTTCTGGTGAGATAAGAGAAATATATACGACTGAATAGTGGTATAGAAATTTATAGCAAGAGATAAGAGTGAGTAATCTGAGTGTACACCATGGACCTACAGGCTTTCATTAAGATTGGGAAAGAATGTGGGTACACACAGAAAGAACTCATGGATTTTGCTAAAGCAAAATTTTACACAGCAGAGAATCAAAAAGCTTTAGAGCAGAAAAGGAAGGAAGAAAAGAAAGAGAAGGAAGAGAAGGAGAGGATTGAGAAACAGAATGCTCTAAGAGATGCTCAAGCTGAAGAGGCTGATAGGGATCAGTGGCCATCTCTTTTATCGACACTGCTAGTGGGGTCCGCGATGGAGACTTTTTATAGCCTCCCTGTAGAGGAAAGGGCCGATTATGACAAAGTGAAGGAGAGATTGCTCCGGAAGTTCCGTCTGACTGCTGACGGCTACCGGACGCGTTTTAAAAACGCGATGCCTAGTGCAGGCCAAGACTTCGAGGATTTTATCTCGAAGATCAAACTTCTGCTTAATAGATGAATCGAAATGGAGGGGATAACAAAGGACTTTAATGGCTTGCTAGATTTGGTGCTACGGGACAAAGTTTTGTCCTCGTGTTCCAGTGAGTTGGTGGCGTTTTTCCAGGAATGTCAACCAAAGGACATTGAGTCCATGTCCCAACTGGGGCACCATTATGTCCTGGCCCATCCGGGCAAACCTATTCAGAAGTCGGGTCTGTCAGACGCGTTAGTTGCCGGGGTCGGCAAAGGGCAGCGCCAACTATGGCAACGCCGAGTAGGTAGCGCCGACAGGTCCATGAGGTCAAGATTTGATAGGTCACCCCGCCCATATCAATCAGGTAGAGACAGTTATAGAAACTTTAGACCACAGCGACATTTTCAGCCCAGATGGTATAGTAGACAATCCGGTAGCGATAGTGATGGGGAGAATTTCCAAGGACGGAAACAGGTTCGTTTCCAAGACTCGAAAAATAAGGGCAAATCATTTTATAAAGGTAAAGGGTCCAAACATAGAAGTGGATTGTCAGATGGTCGGGGTTCGGACTCCGATACGCGTTCTTCACCGAACCATAGTCCTAACAAGGACAGGACAGATATTATTTGCCACGCGTGTGGGGCCACAGGTCATATAGCTAGGTGGTGTAAGGCTGAGCCGGAGAAGGCTAATGTGGCATGTGTGCTAGACACTATTAATAATGAAGACTGTGAGGGGTGCAGACAGTTGTTTGTACCAGATGGGAAACCAGTGTTGATTTGCGGGCACACTTTGCCCTTTCTGTCTTCCCTGGATGAAGGTGGAAAACTCGAGCTTTGTACAGGGTCGGTGCAGTCGAGGCAGGTGTCCGTGCTTAATGACACGGGGTGTACCACCATAGGGGTACGTCGCTCCTGCATCGAGGAGTCATGCCTGACAGGTAAGACAGTGAGGTGCATCACCTTTGGGGGTAATGTAGAATATTACCCCATAGCCATTGGGGACATAGACACCCCCTTCTTGGCAGGAAGGGTGCATGCGTGGGTCCTTAACAAACCAGTGGCAGACCTAATCATCGGTAACGTGCAAAGGGTTCGAAATTGCACACCGGAAAAGATTTACGAATGAGAGAATAATAGGACTGTAGTAGCTAATGCGGTGCTAACTAGGGCGCAGGTAAGATTGCAGGAAGAGTGTGATAATCCCGATGATTCTCGTGTTCCATCGACAGTAGATGAGGTTTTAAGCGTGCGAGACGTTTCGGTCGGTGATTTCGCAGAGGAGCAGAAAACAGACAGGATGCTATTGAGACTGTCGGAGTTAGCGAAAACAAGAGAAGCGAAACAGACCAAAACATCACGGTACTGGTTTGAGTATAAGGACCAGATCTTGACTCGGTGCTTTGAGAGACAACAGCAACTCATACGTCAGGTGGTGGTGCCAAGCCAGTGGAGAGCGAAGGTGCTGGAGTTGGCGCATGACTCTCCTTTTGCTGGTCACATGGGAGTGGCTAGGACTGGATACAGAGTTCTCTCCCAATTTTATTGGCCAGCATTGAATAAAGAAATCAAGGCATATTGTAAGTCTTGTGTTGTTCGTCAACAGATGTCTCACAAGGGCCGGTCGCCAAAGGCCCCGGTTCAGACAGTAGACTTTAGACAGTAGACAGTAGCCCATTTCAGAAGGTCGCGGTTGATATTATAGGCCCGTTGTCCGTGACGTCCGACAGAGGATTTCGTTTCATCCTAACCATGGTGGACTTGTGTACTAGGTGGCCAGAGGCAGTGCCTATGCGATCTATTACCTCCCAGACAGTAGCGGAAGCACTTCAGCTGTTATACAGCCGTTTCGGTTTCCCAGAGTGCATACTCTCTGATAGGGGAACTCAATTTATTTCGCACGAAATGTCGGAGGTAACTAGATTACTGGGGATTTCCCAGTCTTTCATCTCTCCCTATCATCCGCAGGCGAACGGGGTTTGCGAACGCCTAAACGGCGCATTAAAACATATGTTAGCTAAGGTGACTGCCGAATTCCCTCAGGATTGGGATAGATACCTTCCAGCTGTATTGTTTGCATACAGGGAAGCCCCGCACCAGAGTACGGGCTTCTCGCCATTCGAGTTGCTGTATGGTGCAAATCCCAGGGGTCCAATGCACGTACTTAAGGACTGGCTGGTAGGAAAACACGTAGACGGATCGGTAGTGTCCGCGTATGATTATGTCGTACATCTACGCGAGAGGATAATTAGGTTCTGTGCGTTAGCGCGGGAGAACTTGACCCATGCGGGTATTCAGTACCGCCGGTACGCAAACCGAGGTACTAAGCTTATATCATTTCAGCCAGGGGATGAAGTGTGGTTGCTTTTGCCCACTAAAAAAGATAGATTGAGCATCTCCTGGCAAGGGCCATTTCGGGTTCAGAAAAAGGTAACTGATGTCGACTACATTGTAGAGGTTAGAAAGAGGGAGAAAGTGTTCCACGTGAACATGCTCAAACCGTACGTGGAACGTCCTCCCGAGCTATCTTCGGGGGTTAAGGCCATGAGTACGCGACGTTCGGAAGTAGCGGCGGCAGTGGTGATAGATAATGGTGAAGACAGCTGCGACGATGGAAACTTACAGCTGCCTCTCGTGCCGATAGCTCCTTCCGAATCCTGGGCAGACGTGTCGGTTTGATCAGATTTAACCAACAGACAGAGGGCTCAGGTTGATGCAATACTGAGGGATCTCAGTGACGTGCACACGGATTTGCCGGGTAAAACAGATTTGATAGTTCATGAGATAACTTTAACTGATAACCAGCCGATCAGAGTTAAACCATACCCTTTACCACTTCATTATAAAGCGGCGATCGAGAAGGAGATTGACGAAATGGCTCGGTTAGATAACATCGCTCCCTCCGAATCCACGTATTCTTTCCCCATGGTGGTCGTTAAGAAGAAGAGCGGGGCCCTCAGAGTGTGTATTGATTTTCGTAAGCTCAATAGTGTAACGGTAGTCGACGCAGAGCCTATGCCTAACCAGGAAGAGGTTCTGACCAAACTTTCCCATGCTAGATTTTTTAACAAAGTTAGATTTAGCAAGAGGATACTGGCAGGTGCCATTGGCTGAGGCTGCAAAACCTCTTACGGCGTTTGCTACTCCAAGAGGTCTATTCCAATTCAATTATATGTGTTTCGGGTTAGTGAATGCACCCGCCATCTTTGTAAGAATGATGAGGAAGCTACTAGGGCACAGCGACGATGTTATTACATACATCGACGATATCTGCATTTTCCACAAAACTTGGGAGCAGCATATGGATGGGCTGTTTGCCGTATTGAAGTGCCTGAAGGCACATGGACTCACTGCTCGCCCGAGCAAAGTGTCCATCGGGTATGCAGAGCTGAGCTTCCTGGGCCATGTGGTTGGCCATAACATCATGAAACCTGAAGATGGTACAGTTACAAAAATATTACAGCTGCAAACGCCGAAGACTAAGAGGCAGGTAAAGAGTTTATTAGGTTTGATCAATTTTTATAATAAATTCATCCCAGATTTTTCATCGTTGGCTGAACTGGTTACGGCACTCACCAAAAAGGGGCAACCCAACAAAATAAAATGGGATTGTAAATGTGAAGATGCATTGGGTAAGATTAAAAAACTATTTTCTAAAAAACCCATCTTGAGGTTGCCAGATCTTGGCAGACCATTGATATTGCACACTCATGCTTCGTCGGTAGGCATTGGGGCCTGCCTTATGCAGGAGCATGGAGGGTCGCTCCATCCAGTGTTGTATGTCAGTCGTAAGCTGTTGCCAGCAGAAACCAGATACTCCACGATCGAGAGGGAGTGCCTTGCGATTATCTGGGCGGTGTCTAAGTTGGCACGATATCTGTTGGGGGCACATTTTTTCCTCCAAACATACCACAAACCACTGCTATTTTTGCAGTCGGCTAAATCCACCAGTGCTAAATTGACACGCTGGGCATTATTGCTACAGCAATTCAACTTTACTATTTTATCAATTCAGGGTGTATATAATGTGGTAGCAGATGTCTTGTCCAGGTTGTGAAGTTGGTTGGACATTTATAGTCTATGGGACAGGTACATCTGAAGAGAGTACTTATTACAATTTATGTAAGACATGTGTTATGTTTATTAGAATTGGTATTTCATGATGATGTATTGTGGTATACTATATATTTATTATGCTGCCATAAAGACAATATCTATGAAGTTGTACTCAATGTGTAGATATATCATATTATCTTATACTTATGAGAGATGATTGTTGATACGAGGACTTGTTGTTTGATTAGTGACAATTAGTTATATAGATTTGATGTAACATGCATTGTGTTTAGACTACTCCAGGATTAGTCAGTCGTTGTTATTTTTCACGACTGTCAGTACCTGGTGTGGATTTGTACATGTTCCTTGTATCTAGTCTAGTGAGTGAGAAGGCATTGATGACAATAGTATTGGACAACTCTGGCATTCTTTAGCTACATGAGGAGGTGCTATCTCGGCATTTTGTTTGCCCTTACTCCAGAGGGGGGTTGGGCGTGTCTCCTCCGGTGGAAGAAAACTTCGTTTTCTTTCTTAAGGGGGGGGGGGGGGGGGGATGTCACAGTAGAGATATTCGCCGAAATATATTTAGTTGATTACGCTGTAGAGTGGCAACAGCGTAGAATAGAAAACCCGTTTGGCGAATCGGACCAGAACGGAAGAGGATGTAGTTTTGTTGGCGCGATTCAGTCTGGGAGATGTCTGCGGTCCTGTACGGACGCTTGTTCCCTTTGTCAGCGGTTTTGCTGGGATTACATGAATGCCATTCTTGTTCATTGCTTGCCGATTGTTTCAGGTGTTCAGGATTATTGTTAGATTACTAGAAGGGTAATGTGATTTCTGGTGGTTCGTTCCTGGATATTATTTACGGTAGAATCTTGCAATTATGTATTGCCTTGTTTCAGTATTGGACGTCGCCTGTGAGCGATAGTCATTCTGTAGTCGCTGGTTAGATTATGTCGGTGACTGTTTTGCTATTATGTTGAGCTGGTGATTTTGGTAAGTAGTTTGGCATTTTCATTACATTGTGTATTGCATTTCATGTGTATTGTTAGCCGTGTGTGGTTCATATGTGTGCACC
>JAMPIV010011160.1:0-147035 GCA_024509875.1 Oreohelix idahoensis
TGACGACGGTGATGATGATGATGAATTGTGACTGTAATAACTACTAAAGGCCCATGCGAAATTATTCTAGTCTGAGATCGAAGTCCCTTTTCCTTATGTCACATGGCGCTGTCTGTAAAGTGGAAACTGGGACAGCCTTGTGATGATGTCACAGACGATGTTCACAGAGGAATGACCAGCGTGATAATCAATAGTTGCGCCGGATCCCTTGTTAGCTGACGCACTTCTTCAATCAGTTCAGTGTTCGAGCATCCAGCCCCTTATTGTTCAATATCTGTCAAACAAAGACCTCATTAGACAGGCGAGGCAACGCTCCATGACTGCACGCACAGGCGCAAGCTTGGGCAGACATAATTAAGTAGTCTGCTGTTCTTTTGTGTTGATTAGTCCTCTTGCCAGATTGGCTGACATCGGGAGCTTGTCTCTTATCTCATTCCTTACTTTTACAGCTGCCTTTGGAACATAGGCTCTCAGTGAGTTTACGTCAGGCCCTCTGTTTTGTGCCGTCCGTTCAAATTATTGTCATGTCAGTCGTTTCCTTTGTAAATATGTATCAGCTTCCCTTCTTCGTGTATCTTGTTGTTGTTGTTCTCCAACTTTTTATTTTACCGTGGGGATCCCAGAACAAGTACTGCCCTGCAAGGGTACCATCTAAATTCATAATGGTAAGATAGATAAATATAGGGAGATCGATAAGCACACTGGGAAAACAGTGGAGATCGACATGAAAGGGGTACAGAAGACCTGAAAAGAACTGATGGCACAAGACAGGACTGCTTAGCCTGAATGTTGACAACCTGCGCTCCACCTGGAACTCAACCAATATAAACAATATCATGTTTTGAACAATAAAACAATATGTACTATAACTAAAAAGTAAAAATACAAATTAGAGAAATAATATAGGATAAAGCATAAACGGAATACAAACAAGAAAATATTACAATAAATGAAACGCGTCCTGATATAACCAGCAGCTCCATGTATATGGTAGATGGTTGAAAGGAGCGTGCTACAAAGAAAAGTAGCAAACACCTTACTAAAAAAAAATGAACGATAATAAATGATTGAATTAGAGAGGGGAAGAGTGTGTGAGAAGGAAGGGAGTTTTAGTGCGAGACAACGTGAGGGAATAATAGTGTGAGACAGAGGAAATCTTAAGGAGGCTGTGAGAGAGAGAGAGAGAGAGAGAGAGAGAGAGAGAGAGAGATAGGAAGGAGGGATAGAGAGAGTTACAGTAGACTGCGTCCGCCATTATTCCCCATGTTGCCCGAATGGCAATCCTATTTATCCTACGGCTAGCCTAACCCCAACCCTGTTTCGAGCGTTGTTAAACAGTTAGCTTTAACCTAATCCCTACCCTGTTTCTAGCTTTAGTCAAAAATAATAACGTCCGACAAACATTGAGGCCGTATTAAAAAGCAAAAACCAAATTCTAACTCGAAGCGAAACGCCACGTATCCGGCCAACATGGCGGCCTCCGGTCTACTGTCTGCAACATCAACTCAAAATTGTATTGAAATTCATTGACCTAAATTTATATACATTGCCATCCTTCGTTGAATTGTCTGAAGCTGTTCTATTGTCGGGTGTGTGTTTATTCACCCTGTGCCCTGTAGCCGCTTCCTGTAAGAATGTTTGACAAGCACTTGATGTATATCCGGCCTCACCAGTACTTAAGGTGGGTCCTCCGGTCTCTGGCTGGATGGAACTTGGTGCTGAAATCTGCAGTAGTTGTGTCAGTATGTCTGCGGTTGTGTTAGTGTGTCAGGAGAATACAAAGAGAGTTGAGGAATACTGTCTGTCTCTCTTATTCTTTCTTGTGAATGAAAAGATATGAATCATCAGAACAAAAACAAAAAAGCTGTAAATATTTTTGTTTGTTTGCTAGGATGAGAAAAGAGCGTACGATTGGCTAAGCGGTTAGCGCGTTTTCCTATCGCACCACATTTACTGAGTATCTCCTGTCGGACTTCAAAAAAATAATTATCCCACTGTACCACTTCAGGCCAAATTAACGCTTGGTTTTAGAAATGAAATCCGTGCCCTGCACATTAGAGGGAAACCCCCACTGCTTTCATGAGTGGAGCGTCCGTTTGGCTAAGCGGCTAGAGCGCTGACCTTTCGCTAGCAAAGTTACTGGGATTTAGGATCGAAACCTCGCGGCATCACGTTCCAGCCTACCCAGCTGTAAATTGGCACCTGATTCCTCTGCTCTTGAGTCAGGGAAGGCAACGGCAGCGAGGAAGGGAACTGGTCACTCCACCGTATAAAGCTGGACCAAGAATAAAGCAGTCTCTACACTACACTCCCCTACGTCAGTATCTGCAACGGGACTGCCTTTACCTGTTTTTTGTGTTGTGTTAAACATTTTTTGGGGTGCCCAGAAACAGCAGTCAGTGCTAAATAATAAAACGCCCTGAAGCACATAGAGCGGACGTAACATCCGCCGCGCCTACCACAAACATTAAAGAAGCTGATCTCAGAGTGGTTCCTTGACATTCATAAACGTGTTCATCTATATTTAGCACGAGAACACAGCCACGGCAGCTCATAATTACTAATAGAGTATGTCATTGTTGAAGAGCCAGTCAAGTGGGTTTTTTTTCATGTTATTTGTCATAATTTTTTCCTGCCGTAATTTTCCCCGCCGTCATATGATTCACTTAACACTGGGACATGGATGCATCTAATACGGAACGCGATTAAACACAAACTGAAGACTCACCATCTCAAGTATTACATGACACAGCAAATTAGTTCGTTGTCGGATATACGTTATCTCGCTGAACGTTATCTCATGTCATCATCATCATTGCCGTTTAGCGCCCCCCGATCTTAAGCCTTCAACGAATTCATGTCATGTGCTCCTGTCTCGTGCCATCAGCGCAGTGTCATTCCATGTCATCTTCATGCCCTTCATGTCTGTCCCCGTGTAATCCCCGGGGGTCTCTCATGAGACAAAGAAAGAATGGGACTTCTGTTCCCTCACTCTGTTCGTACGATCCGACTAATTTGTTGTTCATGTGGGCCCGGCAACCTCACCATGTCAAACAAATTGCAACAGACACCACCATTGCAAGCGCATAATAATGCTTTGTACAGCCTTCCTGGAATCGGACCAGCTGCAGTAGTCGTTTCATACCTCAAAAACAGCAGAAAGAAAATTGAATTTTATATATATATATATATATATATATATATATATATATATATATATATATATATATATATATATATATATATATATATATATATATATATATATATATATATATATATATATATATATATATTGGCAGCACTACAAGATTGGAGGGATAGACATTAACAGAGTCATCTGGGATTTTAATAATGGAGTACTCAAGGCAGCAAAGGAGACAATACCGAGAGGAGCGAGGAAGAACTATGTACCATATTGGTCCAACACACTACAAAACCTACATGAAGATATGAATGAAGCAAGGCACACTGCAGAGGTACAACCATCCCAACAGAACCATATCATGCTAC
Organism: Oreohelix idahoensis; assembly: GCA_024509875.1. Taxonomy (NCBI): domain Eukaryota; kingdom Metazoa; phylum Mollusca; class Gastropoda; order Stylommatophora; family Oreohelicidae; genus Oreohelix; species Oreohelix idahoensis. The sequence goes on from JAMPIV010011160.1 coordinate 3,514, forward strand.
AAAAGGCAAAAGCAAAATTCATTAAAGGAAAGCTAGAAGCCCAGAGGAGAAGCTGGAGGGAAAAAACATATAAACTAAACCTTGAAAAGGAAGGGAGAAAGTTGTGGAAACTCACTAAACAATTGAATGACGATAACAATTCTCAACGACAAACCATTACACTAGACGATGCAGGGAAACTATATACCGGCAAACAAGCAGCAGACATATTTGCGGAATCCTACAGAAATGAAAGTAACATCTCCGTCAATTTACGCAGACAACGAAACATTCGTCAAGAAATAATCCACACTAGAACTAATGGAAACAGTCCGGACGTTATGTCCAAACCTTTCAATATGGACGAGTTAAAAACAGCCGTGTGGAAACTTAAAGACAGGAAATCACCAGGTCCGGATGGTATAACCAACGAAATGCTAAAACACCTAGGATATACAGCAATGAGCAAACTGTTGCAAATATACAACTACAGTTGGATGACAGGCAGTGTGCCACAGATATGGAGAGAGGCGCTCATGTGTCCCATCATAAAGAAAGGAAAAGACAACAGGAAGGCCACCAGCTACAGACCAATAAGCCTAACAAGCTGTGTATGTAAGACAATGGAGAGGATGATCAACAGAAGATTGAAATGGTACTTGGAATCCGAGAAAATTTTAGTGCCAGAACAAGCAGGGTTTAGAGAGTGCAGCAGCACAGAAGACCAAATCACATACCTGTCACAGATCGTTGAAGATGCCTTCCAAGAAAAGAGAAAAGTCTTTACCCTATGGATAGATCTCCAAAAAGCTTTTGACAAAGTATGGAAAGACGGGTTAATAGTAAAACTGCAAAGGAACGGAATCAAGGGTAATATGAGAAAATGGATCCAGTCGTTCCTACACAATCGGAAAGCAAGAGTCACTATGGAAGGTCACAACAGCAAGAAAATCCTCCTAAAACATGGAGTTCCTCAAGGCTCAGTATTGTCTCCCACCCTGTTCCTTGTATTCATCAATGACCTCATCCACGATCTGCCACAAGGTGTGAGAGCTGCCCTATACGCTGACGACTTGGTGGTGTGGTGTGTAGAAGAACATCTAACTATCGCTAATAAGCGAATACAAAGGGCAGCAGACAACATAGCAGCATGGGCAGAGAAATGGATGGTGCAGATCAACGCTGAAAAATCATCAACAACACTTTTCACGCTCTCCAACAAAGACAAAGCAGGAGAGATACGACTTGGAAATATACATGTCCAAACAGATGAGGAACCGGTGTACTTGGGCATTACATTAGATAAGAGAATGACATGGAGGCACCACATCGAGAGAACAGAGGCTAAAGCGAGAATAAAACTTTCCATACTGAGGAAAATAGCTGGATCAAGTTTGGGATCTAACGAAACAACACTAAAGAAAGTGTATACAGGTGCAATAAGACCTATATTAGAGTACGGATCAGCAGCATGGTCTACAGCAGCCAAATCACACCTACAAGCCTTAGATAAAGTACAAAATCAAGCGCTTAGGTTGATCACGGGTGCCATGAAGACCACACCAATAAATGAAATGGAAAAAATCACAGGCATTCCACCTTTATTATACAGACGAGACACTAAGACCCTGATCCAAGCAGAAAAGTACAAGAACATGCCCGCACATCCAATGAAAACTAGATTTGGAGATTTAGCCAGTGGGAGGTTGAAGAGAGAAGCAGTTTTGTGCATCGGTCCAAAAAACTAATTAGAACATACAAGGATGAACTACCAGACATCACTAAGGAAATAACTCCCACACTCCTCCCAACCCCATGGGAACAACATCAAAATTTCAGTATTAAGACCTCCATAACTACCACCTGCCCCATGGGAGAGCTAAATACTCTCCAAAGGAAAATAGCAGCATGTGACATGATTGAAGAACTATACCCCAGAGAAGCATGGATCCAAGTATATACTGATGGATCTGCAACCAGAGCAGTGAAGAACGGAGGCGCAGGAGTTTATGTGGTCTATCCAGACAAAGAAAATGAATCCACCTGTTCACCTACTGGAATATTCTGTTCAAACTATGCTGCTGAAGTACAGGCCATAAGCATTGCTGCAGGAATAATAAATAACACAATAAGCCAATGTAATAAATAACACAATAAGCCAATGTCAGCAGGTTGTATTCCTTACCGATGCAATGTCAGTTCTGCAAGCCCTCAACAGTGATAAACTGCCAGAATTAAACAAAGTCCTATGCGAAGTAAATATCAAAAGAAGGGTAGTGCTACAGTGGATACCATCACACTGTGGCATACCAGGAAATGAGAGAGCAGATATGTTAGCAAAAGAGGGAGCAACACAGGAACAAAAAGAACAAACAATCACATTCCAGGAAAAGAAGACCCTTATCAAGGCCATCAGGAAAATTGATCAACAAAGAGACAACTATCAATATCTTGATCGAGCAAAACAGGTGATCCTGTTCCGTATGAGAACAGGACACAACAGACTGAACAGTCACTTATACAGACTGAGATTGGTCCCATCACCCCTATGTACGTGTGGACAGGCAGCACAGACAGCCGAACACATCCTGCAAGACTGCCACATGCTTAGTCAATTGCGAACTGAACATTGGCCCACAGAGACGCACATCCACACAAAGCTGTTTGGGAGTCTTGAAGAACTTTCAACCACAGCAACATACATCCAGAAAACCGGACTTCTTGTGTAGACATTTCTAAACAACAGCGAACGAGAAGAAGAAGGAGGGATAGACAGTGATCTTAAACTAACAATACCAAAGGTATGAAGAGCCTTCAGTGCATTTGGGAAGTACAGGTATACCTCGCTTTATTGCGCTTCTCAGATATTGCGCTTTTTTTTTCTTCAAATTATTCATGTTTATTTATTAGATTAGAACGTGCCTACTTCTTCCGATAGATTTTGACTCTCCACCAGCAAAAAAAATACGATTCGCTGAAGGCTCAGATGATGAAGATTAGCATTTTTTGTACCAATAAAGTATTTTTAATTTTACAGTACGTTGTCTTTTTTAAACCTAGCGCTATTGCGCACTTAATAGACATAGTGTAAACATGATTTTAGGCTTTTATATGCACTGGGAAGCCACACAAAAAAATGGATGTGACCCGCTTTATTGCTATATTCGCTTTATTGCTGTGGTCTGCAACTGAACCCGCGATATCTCCTAGGTATACCTGTATATGGGAATAAAAAGAAATGAAAGTCCAATGTCAAACTCAGAATCTTCAACTTTTAACTGTTTGGCTGTGAAATTTGGAGAACAAAAAAAAAAAAAAAAACCAAGAAGCTACGGGCTTTCATGTATGTGTGCTTGCGTAAAATTGTACGGTTGACAAGATACGTCAGGTTTTACTAATGTGGAACTGATGAGCAGATTCAGACATGTGCCAGTAGACCTTGAGATGAAAAGAAGACGTTTGCTAGTGATATGACACACTTTGAGGAAAACTGTTGATACGCTTACAAGACAGTTCTTCTTCTTTCATCCACAACATAAGAGAGGTATAGTAGCCCCCGTAAGTCATAACTGACTATGGGAATGCGCCCCGGAGATGGTAGTACTCAGCTGTTGTTGTTTTTTTCCTAGTGTTGCTTCTGGCGTGTTCTTCTCTCTTCTGCTTGTTGTGAGAGCTTCTTTTCGCCCACTCTGAGGTGGCACCGTAGGGAGCATCGCCACTTTGTGCGATCGCCAGCTTCATCCTCCCAGGTTGCTGGATTTATGTCTTTTTTTTTTTTTTTTTTTTTTTCTTATCCAGCGGCACTTGGGCTTTCAGCCCTTCGGCCCAATGACATGTCATTGCGAGGCTGGGGAACCTGAGGACTTTCCTTCCAACCCGGTCAGGAGCTTCGCTCCTTCCCATCCACAGAGGGTTTATCACAGGAGCCGTTCAGGCTATTCAGTCAAATTTCCGGCCGTAAACATTTCTTCAAACGCCGACGCCCGGGTTTGAACCATGAACACCTGGTCGCAAGTACAACGCCGAAGCCATTACACCAGCGCGGCTCCCGTGGATTTATGTCCAGTGCCCTCATGTCTCTCTTGCACACACCTTTGCACCTCAGCTGCGGTCGTCCGGCTGTTCTTTTGCCACTTGTCAGTAGAAAATATATTGATTCTCCATGCGTCGGACATGGCCAAGCCAGAGTAGTATGCGCTGTCTTAGCCTTGTATACATGCTTTGAAGGCCAGCACGTGACAGCACCTCGACATTAGTAACTTTGTCCTTCCACGAAATACCAAGGATTGGCGTAGACACCGTAGATGGGAGGTATTGAGCCTTTTTCCTTGCTTAGCATAGGTTGTCCATGTCTCGCTGCCTAGAAGCGTGCTGGTGATGATGCAGGCATTGTGTGTGTGTGTGTGGGTGATTGTGTGTGTGTAAGAGATGTATAGGTAAACTGAAAAGCACACGAGACGAGAACTGGAGACAAATGCGTGTCGTGAGGAAGTCATGAAAAAAACCTTGATGGGATAGAACTTAAGAATGAGTGTTCTGAAGGCCTATGCTCCTTGGTGAGCTGAAGGATATTAGTGATGATGACAACAAACACGTTATAACTTACCTAGCTGCTAATGTTCAGTAAATGAAGAGTACATAGGGGGAAACGAAACTTAGAAAAAAAGACGATAAAGTAGAAGATATTGCACATACATCATTTACAAGTGACTACTACTGCTTCTTTCACTTCTCTTTCATTGTTTGTTAGACGCTGTCGTATATGCAAGAAGATTACCGTAAAATCTCGCGTATAATACGCACAATTTTTACTCATTTTTGCCCGCTAAAACTCGGGTGCGTATTATACGCGAGTACTAAAAAAATACGTAATTTTCGATATCGAAAGTAACCTACATTGGAAAGTCTGTCAAGTTTTTGTCACAATTTGACAGTGAAAATGGCGCAAAATTGAATGTGCCATGTGTTTTCTTATGTGTCAGACATTGTTGCAAAACGCATTTCGCACTCTTGGTCTCCAATCTGTTTTGATATTAAAACCTTTAGCACGCTGCATTCTCTTCCAGAAAACTTCCCCTGCAGCTGCATTCTTTTTCACAACCCCCCATTTTTATAGTGGGTGACTAGTAATGTCTATAGTTTTTGTGTTTCTTGGTCAATTGCTATAAATTTTGGAATTTATATAAATAAATGAATGGTGAATCTGATGATATAAAATTTGTTTGTGTACATGTTAGATGTGATAGTAAGAGAGGAAAGGAAAGATGAAAAAAAACGATAAAAAAAAATTAAAAAATAAAAAAAATTTTTTTTTTTATTTAAAAAAAAAAATAAAATAAAATAAAATAACCAACAAACGAAGTGTCCATATCTAAATTATCTCTTGCATCTCAATGAAAGTCATTTGACCAATACAAATCAAATGACGATCTTTTCGTTACACCCATCATCAGTAGCAAAGCAACAAACGCCCATGTCAGCATTGACATTCGGCCGTAACCCTAAATCTTTCCGGTAAATCTAATCCTAACCCCTAAACTTTTACATACTAGCAATGACATTCTACTTTCGTTTCGATCCCTGTCATCAACCATATTCTGAGAACCGATATTAGCGCTTATAATGACAAAAATCTCATCCCCACCGCATCGCGTCAGAATCCAATAAAATTAGAGCGAAAATGGCCGCGTGTTCGATGCCGATTCATTTCGATTAAAAAATTCACAGAAAATAAACACGGATTACTAAAGAAGATCGGAAACGGAAGCTAGCTCTCTCTCAGATAAGTTTAAAACTGAACATCCGGGGGTGAGATCACGTGTACACACATTCTAATGCTAAAAAACGTAGCACGCTGCGGTCGACAAGCGTGCTAACCCTCGGTCGACATATGTCGACCGCAGCGTGCTAAAGGTGCTTGGTTGTGAAGTTTGTCATTTTATTATTTTGAGCCCTAAAAATGAATTCGAGAAAATGTACTGCAGCAGAAAAGCTCTTAGTGGTAAAATATGCAGAATCTAACGGCAATCGGGCAGCAAGTCGACATTTTTCCATTAACGACTGCAACATTCGATTATGGCGAAAAAAACAAAGAGGCGCTGCAAGTGTTGCCTAGTAAGAAAAAGGCGAATCTTGGGTCACCACCAGTTCTTCCAGACCTAGAAAAAAACATTATTGGAGTGAGTAGTGGATAGAAGGCAACAAGGCATCGGTGTTTCATGCATTGAAATCCGACTTAAAGCTCTGGAACTTAAAAAATCTCGTACAGGCACAACAGCATTTAAAGCGTCATATGGATGGGCAGTTCGTTTTATGAAGCGACATGGTCTTTCAGTTCGTCGAAGAACTACTATCGCGCAGCATCTTCCATCTTCTTTCAGTTTTTTAACAAATGTTTCATAAAATAAAATCTTGAAAAATTATGATGCGTATTATACACGAATTTCCATTTTACCAGAAAATTTTAGGCTAAATCAAGCATGCGCATTATACACGAGTGCGTATTATACGCGAGATTTTACGGTACTTGTTTCTTCTTCGCGACGCTGTTACCGGGTTTCTGAAATCGAAATCCAGGTAACGCCACGCTCCAGTCTACCCAGTTGTTAATGGGTACCTGGCACTGATCTTGAGTTAGGGCAGGCAAAGGCAGTGAGAAAGGGACCTGGTCACCCCAACTCATAAACGCAGGACTTAGTATGAGGAAAGGTAGTCCCTGTTTTGTAGTCCCCAAGGTAAGAGTTGTAAAGGGAAATCAAAGAACACGCGGAGAAGACAGCTGGAGACAGACATGAGACACGTTGTAGTGGTTTTTGATGTTATTGCGTGGTTGATATGTTACCTAGTGTACTGGATGAGGTCAGCTGTGAAGGCTCCTGAAGATAACAGTTTATGTGAGTTACAGAATGCCTTTCTGCTACCACTTACGACCTCAAACAGACTTATTCTGCTATTATGTATGTTAGCTACGTTAAATGTCTAGGGTAATGAAAAGTGATGTGTAGGTAATTGAATACACTGACACACACATGTAAACAATAATTCTAATATTAATAATAAGCTCTATGATCAAATTAACTAACACTGGCTTTAGAAGTTTAGATTTTACAATTTTTTTAATTTATTTAGTCCTGAACCAAATGTTTCTTCTGGTCAGGACATATGAAACAACAGGTATTTATCAATAGAAGTGCATATATATATATTGAATAATCAAATGAGAATTTTATACATAAATATATTGTTACATTGGTTAAATATTAATATTGACTACAGTGTCTTTGGAAAACTAGCACTGGATGTCTAGTTGGGGTGGTGTCATCATGCCCAATCTCTGTTTATAATGTTCATTGTCTTTGAAATATGGACTGAGTTATAGTGTTTATACAATAGGATTTGGTTTATTTATTTATTGTATTTGGTGGAATAGTTTGATGAATCCACAGCAGGCCAGGTTTTCACTTATCTGGCCTGTGACGATGCAGTACAGAATTCTAGTGGCCCACTCCTCTCAGTAGCTGGAGTAAAATGTTAGGCTGCTTAGGCATCCACTCTTGTACTTCTACAAAAGCATCTGGCACTAGCGTAGTGCCAGACCAGAAACTCTGAAACCAAAATTTGTGCCATGTGTCAACACACTGCCTACTGCACCACTTTTACACACAACAAAGCAAAACAACATTACAAAGATCGGGTCAGATCTCTCTGACCAACTCAGCACATCTCACCCAGTTGTTATCCAATAGCACCAGTTTCCCAAGACTGCATTGCATCCGAAATATGTTCAATAGTTTCCTCTTCCATCCAATAAGGTGGGTGATATGTTCCCACTGATCTCAAATATAGATCTGTCTTCTATAGTCTTAGATATGTTTTCCTATATTATTTGTTTGTCTCTAGGCCCTGGACTGCTGCTGGGGACCTAGAGTAAGCACTCACTTGTAATCATTTTTCATGACATGGCAGTATCAATCACTCAAAATATTAAAATAAACAAGATAAATGCTTTTTCCCTTACCACAATTCAAAATTGAATACACAGTTACGTAGTACTAGCAAAACTCAGCTGAGCTGCTGGCTAGATTAGGGCGTCCCACTGAGAACATATAATATTTCCTGGGAATCACTCTTTCAGCATTAACGAACTGTGTAACTGGACAGTCTTCTTCAAAATGGCACTAGCGGGCGTCTTTCTTTCTACAATATGAAAGCTTCTGTCCAATCAGCGGACTTCCCCTCTACCTTTCGAATATTCAAACTACAAATGTCCAATTTCGGTCCAGTCTCAGTCTAGTGTGTAGTATTTTTCTGTCGGTCTGTCCGTCCCAACTTGGCTTTTCCCAAAATTACACTTGTTTTTGGACGAAACTACAAGAAAAAACTACACAAATTTTTGTTTCCCCCTACTTCTAAGATTCTATGCTAAGTTATTTTTAGCTACTATCCTCCTACTTTGCCCCTAGTCCACCTGCAGTTGGTTTTTGCATTTTTAGTCTCAAGGACGTCAAAATGTAACTTTAGTGAAAATATGCACAAAAAACTGTCTGCTAGTCTGTATCGAACAATACAGTCTTTCGTCAATATCTTCCGTGTTATCTGTCCGTCTGTGTAATTAAAAGTATATTATTTCTCAGATTAAGATGGGCTATCAAACTAGCTAGTTTTTATTTTCCTAAACTTATTATTAAGAAAAAACCTACTTTTCTCAAGGTTAGTTTTGAAATTTGTTTTTGAACCTTCGTGTACGGCGTTTGCCGCTATATTCAAACTAAAACAACCAATTACCGTAAACCGTCCAAGATACGTCTGTTTCTAACAAGAGCTAAGGTCGTTTTTTGTCCATTTCCTTACATTGTGTCAACTAGTGGCGTAATTTTTCTTTCAAAACTACAAATTGCGTCTTTTTAGACTTTAGATTCAAACACGTGTTCAGACCGTCATATTTTTTTCTTTTATCTCCGTTTCTACCCCGTCTAAAAGGATAAACCGTTTATCTGCATGTTCTAACTAGTTAATGTTCAATGACCCTAGAAAACGCTGGCGCAATTGAAGAAGCCTCGGCATATCTTGCCTATATTTTTATCCCTACGTGTTATTTTACCTGTTATCTTTATAAATGGTGGAATTTTAACGTTGCATCACTGTAATTTCACCACACATCTCCCCACCTGAGAACATGCACTAATGCAAGTTCCAAAACCAGTGATACACATAGATAAAATTAACTACTCACGCCTGCCAACTATTCTAATTTTGATCACAGGGGTGCCTACTGAGGAAATCTGCACCGACATTCTGTGACCCCGGGATATATTCAATACTAAACTGATATGGTTTCAACAATAAAGACCATCTTAACAATCTTGCATTTTCATGCTTGGGCTGAGATAAGAACACGAGAGGCTGGTGATCTGTCTGGATCACAAAAGTCCTACCATACAGATAGATTTGGAACTTTTTTAGTGCCCAGATTAACGCTAAACATTCTTTTTCGCTTGTGGAATATCCTTGTTCCGCTTTATTCAACTTGCGGCTTGCATAAGCGACTGGGTTCAGTTCCCCATTGGGTGAAGAGGACCTTTGCAACAGAGCCGCCCCCAGGCCTACATTGCTTGCATCTGTTCTCACCACAAAGTCCTGAGTCAAATCAGGCAATTTGAGAATAGGCTTGCTAGTGAGTTTTTCCTTTAACTCTTGAAATGCCAATTCACATTGCGCTGACCAAACAATTTTATCTGGATTTCCCTTGCGAGTCAGATCCGTCAGAGAAGCACATATAGAGTTAAAATTTTTGATATATTTTTGCTAAAACCCACATAACGACACGAATGATCGCACGTCTTTTTTTGTTTGCGGTCTAGGTGCTCTCTGCAGTTTTTCCAAGTTCTTGGGGTCAGGGGTCATGTTACACTGATATACAGTATGTCCCAAGAATTCCAACTCTTTGCATCCAATACAACATTTTGTTGGTCTAGCAGTTAAGTTCGCTTCTCTGAGCCTATCAAATAACATATTCAGAGAGTTAATGTGTTCTTCAAATGTTTCTGTGGCGACGCGAATATCATCCATGAAATTTGTGATACATGGATTATTCAGGGGATCCAACAATTTGCGCATCATCCTAGAAAATACACTCGGAGCATTTTTCAATCCGAATGGTAGCATGTTGAATTCATAATGTCCTTCCGAGGTGCTAAAAGCTAAATAAGGTCTAACTTCAGACTTCACTGGAATCTGGTAATAGCCTTTGCTAAGATCCACCTTCGAAATGTATTTTGCCTTGTTCAATCTGGCAAATAACTGTTTTGTGTCGGGTAATGGATCCACCTGACCTTCTGTGACAGCATTCAGTTTCCTGTAATCTATTCACAGTCTATGTTCCCCAGACGGTTTCCTTAACAAAACTACACTGGAGCTAAAAGAAGATTCACTGTGAGAAATAATCCCTTCTTTCAACAAATAATCTATTTCCTCCTTCAATGCCTTCTCCTTAGCGAACGGAACAGAACAGGCTCTCATACAGATTGGGTTTGAGTCTACCAGCTTCATGTCATACTGTAGCAATTTTGTATGTCCTGGTTTATCTGTTAATACATCTGTATGTTCCTGCAGAACTTGTTGAACTCTCTCTCTCTGATTTTTAGTCAGGTGCTTACTGACTTTTACCTGTGCGGCTGTCTCACAGGGATGTAATGGGTATTCATGTGAGGTGAGTGGTTCCTTTTTCATTTTAGTTGCGATAGCCAAGGTCAGTAAGGGGTGCCTTCCTGGATTGGTCTGTCCAGATACTTCTTTAAAAGGTTTACATGATATATCTTTTCCTTCCCCTTTTTGTCAATTTTATAGTTTGTTCTAGACACCTTCTCTAGAACCGTATATGGACCTTGCCATCCAATTTGCAACTTATTCTGGCTGCCGGGTAGTAGAAGAAGCACTTTCTCTCCCACAGCTAATTCTGTATAAGCGAAACGTGTATCGGACAGAGGGAATCGCCAACAATAAATAAAAACAGAAGGGAATCCGTAGGAAAAGGATTTTACATTTCAGTACAGGGAAGGATGGTGTATAACTGCATATAAGATGGAACGGTAGGAAGTTCTCATTTACGGAGATATATGCGTATTTCGGCTGCCCACAGTTACGCTAACAGCTGGTAAACCCACTTCTGTTCGAAATATTAAAATCAACAAATAACAGTTTGGGAATTTACATGGATAGGAAGATAGAGTTTTATCAGCTGTATAAAACTAGATAAGATGGAACAATATGGATATTATATATGCTGAGAATGAGAAAGGCAAAATTTCAGTCGACGCACAGATCGGCTGAAATCACGGTTCGGGAAGGATTTTTTGAGGTTAGGGTTTAGCTGTGACGTCGGTACTCTCCTATGCGTCCGCGCTGTCGTATATAAAGCAGTTCGGTAAAACTGAGAGAGATACACAACGCAAGAGGTTGAGACAAGACTGAGGGCAGATAACGCCACGACTCTAAATCCATCTGAAGTGTGAGCGGATCGCCAGAAAATTTCAGTCTAAGTGTCTGGAGTCTGAGGGTTCCATGAAATAACTCAAACCAGACTGTCCAGTATCAGAAGCCGGTGCAGTTTACCCGAGGCAATCCCACAAAAGTGCAGGACCCCAAAGAGTGAACTTCAACTGGTCATTGGCATCCCTACTGTTGGGCCTACCAAGTCTGATATCAGCAAAGGACAGTTTCAGCAGTATCAAGTTGGAAAGATAAGTGTCCTGTTTGACACTGACCACCTATACATGTGAAACAGCCAATAGTTGAAAACAATAAGTAACCATACATAAACTCAGTCAACTGATGACAGTTATCCTTAAATTCAAAGGACTAATAACAGTGATTTCAGTAACTTTATTATTTAAGATCTTGAAGTCTAAACAGACAATAATAGTAATTGTGTGAATATTTTTTATATATATGTGTATACTCTTTTCCAACTAGTAGAAATAGAATATTAGTGTAATTATTAAACTATTTTAACTGTACCTGAGGATTTATTCACTTTTTCCATTTTGTGGTTTCAGTGAATGTTCATTTTATTATCCCCTAGAATATAAGTAATCATAAGATAGTCACAGGGAGGAGACACCTTAAATCCTGGTACTACTTCTTACCAACTGGGCCAGGGTTTTTACAGTCTGACTATTTTTATGATAACAATACACCAGTGCTTATTTCTAAGACTGGGGTATTACTTGTAAGGTCAGAACTCTTTACTGGCATACTCTTACATATATAAATAATTTTAAATAACCTCCCGCTACAGTGGGGGCTCGTCTGCGGGATATATCTTTGATATTCCTGAGCCATCTTTCTATTTCTGCTGTGTAGGAAATTTTCTTTTTTGAAAAATTTTTTTTTGGGAAGAGTAAACATAATAGGAAATAATTATATTTTTAGGAGTACCATTGAGTACAGATAAAGAAAGCTGTTTCATATATGGTGAAGTCAGTTTAATTAACTTTAATTTTAACTAAGTTAATTATATTGTAGTAAATTAGTTTGAGTAAGATCGCTTGCCCTACTAGACTACAGATACATCATGGCTGACTTGGTCAAATTTAGGTCTGCTACACTGCAGGTGGGAAAAGAGCTTGGCATGGATGGTGACGTTCTGATCCGGTATGTCACGACGGAATGTGAAAAGTACACCGAGAGAGAAGCAAAGCAATTGGAAGCAGAAAGAGAAGCCAAGAAATTGGAAGCAGAAAGAGAAGCCAAGAAATTGGAAGCAGAAAGAGAAGCCAAGAAATTGGAAGCAGAAAGAGAAGCCAAGAAATTAGAATTGGAAGCAGAAAGAGAAGCCAAGAAATTGGAAGCAGAAAGAGAAGCCAAGAAATTGGAAGCAGAAAGAGAAGCCAAGAAATTGGAAGCTGAGAGAGAAGAAAGGAGGCTACAAGCAGAGAGAGACCATGAGCTGAAAATGAGACAGCTTGATCTTGAACTTCAGGCTGGGACTATCACCCATGGTAATAGCTCACCTCATTCTGCGAATAGCTCTTTTCAGAACCCAGCAAATGGGGCCATGAACTTCCACCTAGATCCATTTGTTGAAAAGGAGGACGCAATTGAGTCGTATCTGGATAGGTATGAAAGGCTAGCCTCTACATATGGACTGGAAAAGGAAAAATGGAGTCTAAAGTTATCCCAGGGATTGAGAGGTATTGCATATGATGTGTTTCTGAAACTCCCCAAAGAAGATCAGGAAAATTATGAAATACTAAAGCAAGCCTTACTGATCCGGTATGAAAAGAACTCTGAGGCATATAGGAAGAAATTTAGAACTTCTAAACTTCTACCTGGAGAAACATATAACCAGTTCTCAGCTAGGCTAGAAACGTATTTGTTGAAATGGAGTAGTTTAGGTAAGTATCAGAAAACCTACGAGGATCTGAAAGAAATGGTTATGTTAGAGCAAGTCAAAGATTCCATGTCTCAAGAAATGAGGAAATTCCTTATGGAACAAGGAGCAGAGAGGCTGGAAGACATTTTGAAATGTGCAGAGAGATACCAAGCAGCTCAAGCTGAATTGGTAGGAACAAAAAGGAAGCAGGTAGAAGGATATAAGCCACCACCGCAGAATACCCAGTTTGACCAGAAGGATCATCCATACAGAAATAAACCAAGATTTGATAATAAGGACAAGAACCCTCAGACTCAGGAAAAGAAACCCTACAAACAGGGAGATAAGTGGTGCAAAATTTGTAAGATGAGCAACCACAACACTGTAGATTGTAGAAGGAAAACCCCTCATCACGCTGCATGTTTAGCAACAGGGAATAGGACAGATATGATGGAACTGACAGGGAGTCAGAATAGCCTCCGTCATCCCCCTGTGAGTGAGCTCGTAACCGTGAACGGAAATCGAGTCATGTGCTTATATGATACCGGCCTGGATTTCGACTCAGTTGTGAGTTCAACCCTAGTGCACTCTGATCAAATTACCACAGAAACCGTGGAAATACAAGGGGCAACTAAGGGAACAGCAACCATGACACTTCCTATAGCTAGGATCAATGTGAAATCTCGCTACGTGGAAGGAGTGATAACAGCCGCAGTGATAGATGACCCTATATACCCGCTGATATTGGGGTGTAGGTATGTATTTTTGGGTGACCCGATAAAACCTGTTGTCCTGGCAGCAGTCCAGACCAGGTCGAGCACCAAAAACGAGGAGGAAAATCCTAACAATACTCAGCCAGAGCAGATGAAACAGGCTCAATCAGAAGATGACACATTGAAGCCTTGTTTTGGCAAATTGCCAAAGGCCCATAACCCTCCAGAAAAAGGAGACTTGTATATGAAAAATGGACTACTGTATAGAAAAGCTGGTACAGGACCTCAAGGACATGGACAGCTGGTAGTACCAAAGTCATACAGGGAGAAAGTTATGGAGCTCGCACATGCTATTCCATTTAGTGGACACATGGGAATTGGTGCCACCAGTCAACGGATAGCTTGTCACTATTACTGGCCAGGGATCACGGAAGATATCAAACGATATGTGAAATCTTGTCCAGAGTGTCAACGTGTAGCCCCCAAGCATGGGACTGCACCAGCAACTCTAGGAGAAATGCCAATCATGGGTACTCCATTCGAGAGAGTTGCAGTGGATATTGTTGGACCCCTCACTAGGACTAAGAGAAGGAATAGTTATATCTTAACTCTAGTTGATACATGCTCTATGTGGGGAGAGGCCGTAGCCATGGCATCTATAGATTCTAAGCATGTGGCAGAGGCATTGTTGACAATATTCACCCGGTTAGGCTTTCCACATCAAATATTGACGGACAATGGTTCCCAGTTCAAGGGAAAGCTAACCCAAGAAGTGTTCAGGATTTTTCAAGCCAGACATTATCATTGCTCTCCTTATCACCCACAAGGAAATGGTCAAGTCGAGCGGTTCAACGGTACGCTCATTTCTATTCTCAGGAAGCTGGCAAGTGAAAAACCTGAAACATGGGATGTATACTTACCCGCTGCATTATTCGCATACCGGGAAGTCCCACACAATTCCACAGGAATGGCACCGGCCACATTGTTGTTTGGTCGGCCTATAAAAGGCCCACTGGAAGCATTGCTGCGGACTTGGACAGATGAGAAGGCAGAGGAAAGTGTCACCTCATCAATTCAGTATGTAAATGAGTTGACCACTCGACTGAAAATGGGCTGGAAATTGGCTAATGACAATCTTCGCAGAGCCAGAAAGAAACATACTGAATACTATAACAAAAAAGCAAAGGATAGGGAACTTGCTGTTGGAGAAAAAGTGCTTCTTCTATTGCCCAGCAGTAACAACAAACTGCAGATTGGTTGGCAGGGTCCATATAACGTGCTAGAGAAAATATCAAGGACTAATTACAAAATTGACAAGAAGGGCAAAGAAAGGGTGTACCATGTTAATCTGTTAAAGAAATATTATGACAGGACATCAACGGAGGTAGCTCATATGATGACTCTGGCCATCGCAACCGAAATGAAGCATGAACCACTTACCTCAATAGAGTATCCATTAAGACCGACTGAGACATATGAACAAGTCAAAATTAGTACTCAGTTAACTCAGGAACAGAGGGAGCAAGTTAAAGAAGTTTTAAAAACACATGCAGATGTGTTAACTGATAAACCAGGATGCACCAACTTATTGACGTATGATATGAAGGTCATCGATCCAACACCTATCTGCATGAAGACCTACCCTATACCATATGCCAAGGCACAGGCATTGAAGGAGGAAATTGATTATCTGTTGCAAGAACAAATCATTTCCAAGTCAGAATCACCTTACAGTTCAAGTGTTGTACTGTTGAGAAAACCAAGTGGAGAACACCGACTCTGTATCGATTACCGGAAATTAAATGCGATCACAGAAACCCAAGCTGATCCATTACCGGATACCAATCAGCTGTTCTCGACGCTAAGTACTGCGAAATATTTCTCTAAGGTCGATTTAAGTAAGGGATATTACCAGATTCCTGTCAAACCCGAGATCCGACACATGCTGGCTTTTAGCACTTCGGATGGTCACTACGAATTTAATGTACTACCATTCGGGTTGAAAAACGCACCAAGCGTATTTTCAAGGATGATGAGGAAATTGCTGGAACCCTTAAACAACTCTAACATCACCAACTTTATGGATGACATTCTCATAGCCACGGAAACATTTGAGGATCATCTACATTCTCTATCAATGTTACTGGGTAGACTCAGAGAGGCAGGTTTGACTGCTCGTCCAACAAAGTGTGTAATCGGATGTCAGGAATTAGAATTTTTGGGACATACAATTTGTCATGGAAACATGTCTCCTGATCCCAAAAATATAGAAAAGTTAAGGAATGCACCTAGACCACAGACAAAAAAGGATGTGAGGTCGTTCGTATCCTTAGGTGGATTCTATCAAAAGTACATCAAAGACTTCAATACCTTATGTGCACCTTTGACGGATCTGACAAAGAAAGGGAAGCCGGACACAATAAAGTGGACTGCAGAGTGTGAGCATGCATATTCAGAATTGAAACATAAACTCACTAGTAGGCCTATTCTGAAGTTACCAGATCTGACGCAAGAGTTTATAGTACGGACTGATGCAAGCAATGTAGGAATTGGGGCCGCGCTTTTGCAAAAATCTCAGACCCAGGATGAGGAACTGTTTCCTGTTGCTTATGCCAGCCGCAAGTTGAACGCGGCAGAAAAGAATTACTCTACTATAGAGAGGGAATGTTTAGCATTGGTGTGGGCCATCAATAAGTTTCAACCCTATTTGTATGGCAAGCCATTTGTGGTCCAGTGCGATCATCACCCCTGTCATTTTTGGCCTCATCACGTCATGCAAATACTCGCTTACTAAGATGGTCATTATTGATTCAGCCATATTCCTTCACTATTGAATATATTCCCGGAAAACAGAATGTGGGCGCAGATTTTCTTAGTCGTCATCCCACAGAGCTTGAGGAGGATAGAAGGAAGGAAAACTAACCTCGGAATGGTCGATTTGCAATTGTCTTGTACCCAATAGTTAAGCTAGATATCATCCAGCTTAAAATATGGGGGAGCTATGTCGCAAAATTGGTTTCAAGTCATTGCAAACGGGATCAGTTAGATTTATAAACCCGTCTACGATCGAACGACCGCTTTCAAAATGGCGGCGTATAAGCGAAACGTGTATCGGACAGAGGGAATCGCCAACAATAAATAAAAACAGAAGGGAATCCGTAGGAAAAGGATTTTACATTTCAGTACAGGGAAGGATGGTGTATAACTGCATATAAGATGGAACGGTAGGAAGTTCTCATTTACGGAGATATATGCGTATTTCGGCTGCCCACAGTTACGCTAACAGCTGGTAAACCCACTTCTGTTCGAAATATTAAAATCAACAAATAACAGTTTGGGAATTTACATGGATAGGAAGATAGAGTTTTATCAGCTGTATAAAACTAGATAAGATGGAACAATATGGATATTATATATGCTGAGAATGAGAAAGGCAAAATTTCAGTCGACGCACAGATCGGCTGAAATCACGGTTCGGGAAGGATTTTTTCAGGTTAGGTTTAAGCTGTGACGTCGGTACTCTCCGATACGTCCGCGCTATACGTATTTAAAGCGGATCGGTAAACTGAGAGAGATACACAACGCAAGAGGTTGAGACAAGACTGAGGGCAGATAACGCCACGACTCTAAATCCATCTGAAGTGTGAGCGGATCGCCAGAAAATTTCAGTCTAAGTGTCTGGAGTCTGAGGGTTCCATGAAATAACTCAAACCAGACTGTCCAGTATCAGAAGCCGGTGCAGTTTACCCGAGGCAATCCCACAAAAGTGCAGGACCCCAAAGAGTGAACTTCAACTGGTCATTGGCATCCCTACTGTTGGGCCTACCAAGTCTGATATCAGCAAAGGACAGTTTCAGCAGTATCAAGTTGGAAAGATAAGTGTCCTGTTTGACACTGACCACCTATACATGTGAAACAGCCAATAGTTGAAAACAATAAGTAACCATACATAAACTCAGTCAACTGATGACAGTTATCCTTAAATTCAAAGGACTAATAACAGTGATTTCAGTAACTTTATTATTTAAGATCTTGAAGTCTAAAGTAATCATAAGATAGTCATAGGGAGGAGACACCTTAAATCCTGGTACTACTTCTTACCAACTGGACCAGGGTTTTTACAGTCTGACTATTTTTATGATAACAATACACCAGTGCTTATTTCTAAGACTGGGGTATTACTTGTAAGGTCAGAACTCTTTACTGGCATACTCTTACAGAATATATACTTTTAAATAACCTCCCGCTACAGGCCTCCCAAATAGCAGGGTTGCGGGAGCCATCCCGGTTGAACTATGTGGTACCTCCCGATACGCAAACAACGCGGCGGGCAGAAATTGATCCCACATATCAGGTTTCTCATGTGCCAGCTTCCTCAGGATAGAAATCAGAGTCCCATTGAACCTCTCTACCTGGCCGTTCCCTTGTGGATGGTACGGACTACAATGAAAGTGTCTGGCTTGAAATAGCTTAAAAACTTCTTCCGTTAGTTTCCCCTTGAACTGTGAGCCATTATCAGTCAAGATTTGATGCGGGAATCCTAATCTTGTGAATATTGTAAGTAGTGCCTCTGCCACATATTTCGAATCAATTGATGGCAGGGCTACCGCCTCTCCCCACATAGAACAAGTGTCCACCAGAGTAAGGATGTAACTGTTCCTCCTCTTGGTCCGAGTGAGAGGTCCCACAATATCCACTGCAACCCTCTCAAAAGGTGTTCCCACTATGGGCATTTCCTCTAGAGTTGCAGGAGCAGTCCAATGCTTTGGAGCTACCCTTTGACATTCTGGACATGATTTGACATATCTTTTTATATCTTCCGTTTAAATATACTTGTCACATTCTGAAGTTACATATTGAATTAAAACCTGACCATCCATGTTCATTTCCTTCGCCGTCAGCACAGCAGCCGATCTGAATTTGGCTAGATCTGCCATACTCTATCACACAATTTAACAATGACTAAGGTAAATTATACAATCTAATTACTAAGGTAATATATTAATTAATTAATTACCACTGGCTGTGAAGATTCATCAACTTTTACTTTCCACTTTTAATTTTAGGGACACTGTTAAATTTGAAAAGTGATGTGTAGGTAATTGAATACACTGACACACACATGTAAACAATAATTCTAATATTAATAATAAGCTCTATGATCAAATTAACTAACACTGGCTTTAGAAGTTTAGATTTTACAATTTTTTTAATTTATTTAGTCCTGAACCAAATGTTTCTTCTGGTCAGGACATATGAAACAACAGGTATTTATCAATAGAAGTGCATATATATATTGAATAATCAAATGAGAATTTTATACATAAATATATTGTTACATTGGTTAATATTGACTACAGTGTCTTTGGAAAACTAGCACTGGATGTCTAGTTGGGGTGGTGTCATCATGCCCAATCTCTGTTTATAATGTTCATTGTCTTTGAAATATGGACTGAGTTATAGTGTTTATACAATAGGATTTGGTTTATTTATTTATTGTATTTGGTGGAATAGTTTGATGAATCCACAGCAGGCCAGGTTTTCACTTATCTGGCCTGTGACGATGCAGTACATAATTCTAGTGGCCCACTCCTCTCAGTAGCTGGAGTAAAATGTTAGGCTGCTTAGGCATCCACTCTTGTACTTCTACAAAAGCATCTGGCACTAGCGTAGTGCCAGACCAGAAACTCTGAAACCAAAATGTGTGCCATGTGTCAACACACTGCCTACTGCACCACTTTTACACACAACAAAGCAAAACAACATTACAAAGATCGGGTCAGATCTCTCTGACCAACTCAGCACATCTCACCCAGTTGTTATCCAATAGCACCAGTTTCCCAAGACTGCATTGCATCCGAAATATGTTCAATAGTTTCCTCTTCCATCCAATAAGGTGGGTGATATGTTCCCACTGATCTCAAATATAGATCTGTCTTCTATAGTCTTAGATATGTTTTCCTATATTATTTGTTTGTCTCTAGGCCCTGGACTGCTGCTGGGGACCTAGAGTAAGCACTCACTTGTCGTAATCATTTTTCATGACATGGCAGTATCAATCACTCAAAATATTAAAATAAACAAGATAAATGCTTTTTCCCTTACCACAATTCAAAATTGAATACACAGTTACGTAGTACTAGCAAAACTCAGCTGAGCTGCTGGCTAGATTAGGGCGTCCCACTGAGAACATATAATATTTCCTGGGAATCACTCTTTCAGCATTAACGAATTGTGTAACTGGACAGTCTTCTTCAAAATGGCACTAGCGGGCGTCTTTCTTTCTACAATATGAAAGCTTCTGTCCAATCAGCGGACTTCCCCTCTACCTTTCGAATATTCACACTACAAATGTCCAATTTCGGTCCAGTCTCAGTCTAGTGTGTAGTATTTTTCTGTCGGTCTGTCCGTCCCAACATGGCTTTTCCCAAAATTACACTTGTTTTTGGACGAAACTACAAGAAAAAACTACACAAATTTTTGTCTCCCCCTACTTCTAAGATTCTATGCTAAGTTATTTTTAGCTACTATCCTCCTACTTTGCCCCTAGTCCACCTGCAGTTGGTTTTTGCATTTTTAGTCTCAAGGACGTCAAAATGTAACTTTAGTGAAAATATGCACAAAAAAACTGTCTGCTAGTCTGTATCGAACAATACAGTCTTTCGTCAATATCTTCCGTGTTATCTGTCCGTCTGTGTAATTAAAAGTATATTATTTCTCAGATTAAGATGGGCTATCAAACTAGCTAGTTTTTATTTTCCTAAACTTATTATTAAGAAAAAAACCTACTTTTCTCAAGGTTAGTTTTGAAATTTGTTTTTGAACCTTCGTGTACGGCGTTTGCCGCTATATTCAAACTAAAACAACCAATTACCGTAAACCGTCCAAGATACGTCTGTTTCTAACAAGAGCTAAGGTCGTTTTTTTGTCCATTTCCTTACATTGTGTCAACTAGTGGCGTAATTTTTCTTTCAAAACTACAAATTGCGTCTTTTTAGACTTTAGATTCAAACACGTGTTCAGACCGTCATATTTTTTTCTTTTATCTCCGTTTCTACCCCGTCTAAAAGGATAAACCGTTTATCTGCATGTTCTAACTAGTTAATGTTCAATGACCCTAGAAAACGCTGGCGTAGGTGAAGAAGCCTCGGCATATCTTGCCTATATTTTTATCCCTACGTGTTATTTTACCTGTTATCTTTATAAATGGAGGAATTTTAACGTTGCATCACTGTAATTTCACCACACACGTAAAGACCTTGAGCTGATGGCACGGGACAGGAAGACTTGGCATATGTTTGTTGAGGGTCTATGCTTCTTGGGAAGTTAAAAGGTGAAGAAGTATAGAAAAGTCTTTAACATGGCACCACCCCTACGGCAGTTGCTGTATGGTCTATCTTTCCCTTTTAAAACCAGTCTGATCGGTGTTTAACAGGGTCGAATAAAATGTTTATACTCTCTGGCAACCAGGACATATTTCTAGACCTGCTTGAACATACCAAATTGAGTGACACTTTTCGTTGCCGGGAAACACTGTGGTAACGCGATACCATCTGCTGATAAGTTCATGCGAACCCCACCCTTTCTACATGCACACACCCGTTTCAAGGATCGATAAACAAACCGATTGGGTTGATGCTTGGTCGATGATAATTTGTTGTGAATTTGATTGTGCTGGCGCTCAGTAGCTTTCATGTTTATGTTGCTGGTCTTTTTGTTCCCGGCATCACAAGACTGAAAGTTTATATCGCATTAAGAACCCCATTCTTATATTATTCTCTTTCCCCCCCCGCCCCCCCCCCCCCCCCCCCCCCCTCTCCGCCCCCCCCCCCCCCCCCATGTTGCTGTCTATTTTTCTCCACGTTGCTGTATATAAGATGAGAAATTAATAACATTTGAAGTACATTAGACTAGTGGTTCCTAGCAAGGGTTTCGCGAAGTGTCCTAAGTGGTTCCGCGAGGCGCCTTGGATAAATAAATAACAACTTGAAATAATGAGAGAATGTATGTCCATCGATTATCAGTTTAGGATTAATGTCATTGTGCTTCCAAATTCATGATTCATTTGCTCATGTTGTGTGTGGGGCTGTTGGGGACAAGACTGAGACAGAAAGGCAAGCCCTTTGTCGACAACAGAAGAAAAACTTTCTAGACATTGTGTCCCTTTCTTTAATTTCTTCATCTAACTCCCAAAGGAGCATAGGCCTCCAACAAACTGATGCCAAGTCTTCATGTCCCGTGCCATTAGCTTAAGGTCTGTTCATGTCTTCTCTATCCCCTTTATGTCTGTCTGCTGTTCTCTATTCCATGTGTGTGTTTTTTGTGTGTCTTCCTCTACCTCTTTTACCCTGTGTATTCCAGAATTAGGATTGTCGGGTAATGCTATCAACAGGTTTTATTTCAATGTGTGTCCTATTCATCTCCCGCGTTTTCTTCTAAATTTTCCTTATTTGGACCTGTCCATTGTGTGTTGAACTTTTTGTGGTAACAATTTTTTTACAGGATGAGGTAGCCATCCCCATGCCCAAACCTCCTTAGTTGGGCCCCGGTAACACAGTTTAAGTTAAAGACATTTCTTTTTGCCAGCTGCCTTCTCCGCAGAATTATTACCTTTTCTGGTCTTGTCTGCGATGCTTGCTTTCGTTAAAAAAAAAATTATTATTATTATTATAAAAAATTATTTAAAGCACCTTATTTCTATAAGCAAGAAGATTCTAGTTTTTATTATATATTTTTAAGTAGTTCAGTGGGTCTCATTAATATGATTGATTCATTAATATAATTGAGAGTTGTCCAATAGTTTTGTTTCCCTCGTATCAGGTCGGGCGTTGCTCGCTGACACACATGGAAACGATACCTTCCACTATACGGTAACCTAATCTGGAAGCAGCTGTAGTAGTAGGATTGGTAGTAGCTGTTGCGTGACATAATAGCAGTGGTTGAGCGGCAGAGGAAGCAGCTGCAGCAGTAGCAGAAGCAATAGCTGTTATTCTTGTTGTTGTCAAAGAAGAGTACAAACAAATAATGTGGTTGTTGTGTTCGACCTTGCTTTAATTTGTAAATGTGAAATTGTGTCGCAATTTATTTCTTCAACTTGTTTCCTTACCACAAAAATGTCGACCTTAGTTCATAACCGCAAGATTTCTACCTTAGTTCTTTACAGCAAGAATTTTTACCCGTGTTCCTTACCGCAGGATTTTTTTTACCATAGTTCCTTACCGCAAGATTTTCGACTTTAGCTTCTTACCTCGCGATTTTCTACCTAAGTACGTCACCTTAGGGTTTTCTACCTTAGTTTCTTGCCTCGCAGTTTTCTATAGTAGTTCTTTACCTCGCGATTTTCTACGTTAGTTCCTTACCCCGCGATTTGCTGCCTTAGTTTCTTACCTCGGGTATTTCTGCCTTAGTTTCTTACCACGCGGTTTTCTACCGTAGTTCCTTACCTCACGTTTTCTCTCTTAGTTTTTTAGTTCTTTACCTCATGATTTTCTCCCTTAGTTCTTTACCTCACGATTTTCTCCCTTAGTTCTTTACCTCTCTGTTTTCTACCATAGTTCCTTACCTCACGATTTTCTCCCTTAGTTCTTTACCTCATGATTTTCTCCCTTAGTTCTATACCTCATGATTTTCTCCCTTAGTTCTTTACCTCATGATTTTCTCCCTTAGTTTCTTACCTCGCGGTTTTCTATCATAGTTCCTTACCTCTCGATTGTCACCCTTAGTTTCTGACCTCGCAGTTTTCTACCCTAGTTTCTTACCTCGCGATTTTTTACACTATTAACTCAGAACGTTAGTCCACACTTCCATTTCATGAACACATAGTTGCTAATATGAGTTTCAAGCCAACGCCCATTGCCTTCGTTTTCTGATCTTTCGTGTGTGAAAAGAAGGTGTCGCCTTACGGTAGATTACGTCGTAAGAGTTGGCGCCGAATCGAATGATTGTTTCTACTACTGCGACCCCACACGCGGCTGTCCCACCGTTGCTGTATTTATTTGTGCAGCTAACGTAATTTTGGTCAGCCTGGTTACCACCTGTTTCTGAGGTCCCAGGTTGAGCGGATTTTTGTCCTACTGTTTTCCCAGTTTACTTCACAGTTTCACGATAATAGAGCTTGACATGCTTGCGAATATTCTTCCTTAGCGAATAAAGTTAGTGTCTGTATTTTTTCTGTAGTTGTTACACCCCCCTAAAGATACGCCCATGGAAAGTCATGTGATATCGCCAATCACTGATATGGCGACACTGATAACGTATTGGTTTGGGGAATACGGTAAGGGTGTCTTATTGAATTATCTGCTAACGTTACTGTTGTGTTGTGGATCTGGTAATGTCTACAGTTGATACCTATATATCCGCCACACAGGCAAACACTGTAGAAGTCTACTGGTAAGCGATGCACAGGTTCTCGATACAAATAGACCACGCCCACTCCGGGGCTATTTCTAAATACGTGTTAAGTTCCCTGTCACACTTGTAATATTAAGTGCGTGTGTTGGTTTAGTCGTTTACACCACAGGTACGTACACAAGAGTCATGGATGGTTGTAAACGACTGGTGACATTTCATATGGGTTTATTCACGTCACAACACATTGATGAAATACACATAAAATACCGTTCACAGCACAACACAAGATATAAATTACCACATAAGAACTGCGCACTCGGCAGCTACAATGATATCATGATTCATGGCCTAGAGTACTCATATTAAACTCAGCGTTCTAAAGAATCCTCAATAACAATCCTCTCACAGGAGCTATCATGATTCATGGCCTAAAGTACTCTTATTAAACTCAGCGCTATAAAGAATCCTCAATAACAATCCTCTCACAGGAGCTATCATGATTCATGGCCTAAAGTACTCTTATTAAACTCAGCGCTATAAAGAATCCTCAATAACAATCCTCTCACAGGAGCTATCATGATTCATGGCCTAAAGTACTCTTATTAAACTCAGCGCTATAAAGAATCCTCAATAGCAATCCTCTCACAGGAGCTATCATGATTCATGGCCTAAAGTACTCTTATTAAACTCAGCGCTATAAAGAATCCTCAATAACAATCCTCTCACAGGAGCTATCATGATTCATGGCCTAAAGTACTCTTATTAAACTCAGCGCTATAAAGAATCCTCAATAACAATCCTCTCACAGGAGCTATCATGATTCATGGCCTAAAGTACTCTTATTAAACTCAGCGCTATAAAGAATCCTCAATAACAATCCTCTCACAGGAGCTATCATGATTCATGGCCTAAAGTACTCTTATTAAACTCAGCGCTATAAAGAATCCTCAATAACAATCCTCTCACAGGAGCTATCATGATTCATGGCCTAAAGTACTCTTATTAATCAAGACTCCTCACACAGGAGATAATGGCCTTTAAAGACTGCACACTGCAGTTATAAACATTTCCACAATAATCGAAACTGCAGTTATAAACACTTCCACAATAATCAAAACTGCAGTTTCATACTACGCTGTACCCACAGCGAAAAATCCGTCGACATTTTAAATTCAGCACTGTACAGGCATTTCACACTTCCCAAAAAACACTGTCTTCCTACCCGGTCAAAACGCCCGGAACACTCTCCCCAGATAACACACTAGTCCCGCTCAAAAGCAGACACGAGACTTTCTCACTGCTTAAACAACACAAACAATTGCGGGCTAGCAGCGAGCTTCTCTCACCCAACTCAAAACAATACAGAATAACTATATCAGCGCTTTTCACGCTGTCTGTAATCTGTCTCTCGAAACTATCACGAGATACTCTCTAAATAATTCGATAGCTAACAAGCAACTAAGTGCTATAACTCAAAATCTATTTCAACTACTAACATACTCCAGTTTACTTCCCCTTACACTAAAACTGTTCGTTACATCTTACCTCACCCCCAGAGAAAAAAATTGATTCTATCAATTTTTTGACAAATACATTCCCCAAAACCAAAAAGAATTAAGAGGACAATGAATCTCTAACACATGCGTATAAGAATTACCTTAAGTTAAGTTAAAATAAGACATCTCCAAAATATAAGCATTAAGTGAAATGTAAAAATGAAGTATCCAATGTAATCAACTAAGCATACCAAAAATAATGCATTACAAAACCAAGTTAAGTGAATACAGCACAACTAAATAGGAAACAACCGATAGTACAAGAAAAGACAAGATCAAGCAAACGAAAAAATGATCCGTAATAAAGGTAAGTATGAAATCAGAATATGAGGAAAAAAACAATAATATTACATTCAAACAATTTGTTATGTGTAAAATAATTACAAATATCACAAGTAGCTACACTATATTAAGTTATACCATCAAAGTAACAATACATAGAATGAAAGTATAAGAAGCGAAAGAAGAAGTATACAAGGAGAATGAAGTGACACGTAAATAAAGCACGAAATGTAAATAAAATATGAAACCATAATGAAAAGACAACAGAAAAGAAGGAATGGAAGGAAGAATAATCAACAAAGACAAAAGCAAAAGGTATGAATATAGAGAACGTTGATAAAAATATATACTAATAACTATTTAGACCAACAACGTATTTCAAAATAAATACAAACACGATCGAAAAGCACAAAAGAAAATAACAAAGTATTCCTATACTAATACTACAAAAAACAGTTTATAACTAAACAAAACATAATCAGTAATTTAAACAAGTTATACAAGTTATACATAATCAACAATAAATTATCGACACCACACAAAAAAGTGATAGCATTGCTATAAGACCAACGCATAATCAAGCGCTAATACAACATAACATCCAAAAAACAAACAAAAAACTTTCTTTAAAGAACTAACATTACTCTACATATCAAACATAGCACATAGTCAAACGCTAAGCACACACAAAACCAAAAATAAAAAATTACAATGTCTGGGAAAAAAATATTTTCCAAAAAATACAATACAAAAATATTTCGTAACGCTAAGTTACATAAAAATAGTATTTTAATTTAATTAATTCAAATCTATAATTAACAAATTAACAAAAAACTAGCTTTAGCAAAATGAGAGACATATAACAATTCCTGTATCTAAGCAAACACTAAACAACACGTGTAAGTTTTTCAAAAAATACGTCACAGAGAAACACATAGAAAAACACACTATTACCAACATACAAGTTTGCAAATACATGAAAACAACGTAATGTATGTTAAGCAAGTGCTTAAATCAGATCTCTAGATTTCTCAATCAAATAACAATATCAGCAAACGCTGTTAATTTTCTCTATACAGCTCAATTTAAACTTTTAAATATTTCCGGCTGACAATCACGTTCAGCTTAGCTACAGTGTTATTCAGTTAATAATTTATATCTATCTCCACCTGATATATTAAAAGTAACTATTGTAACATTCCAACTAATGAGTATGTGCATAGGGCTGGCAAACTCATCATGTACAAAACTATTCTACCCAACACATCTGTAAAACAGAACCAAAAAAAAAACTGCAAGTTCTACACCAGAGTATAAAAAATAGGCATAAGTTTGTAACCAGTAAGGTTAAATATAAATCTGCTCATTGCATTCATGAATAGTAAACAACACGTCACTACCATCTAACACACTACATATTATCCAAAACACAATAGTATAAAAATAGCATCGAAATGAACTAATTTATAATTAAAACAGTCATACATATAAAAAAAAACAATAGACATCAAATGATGCGTAAAGATGATGATCATAATATAACAACCTATAATGATCTATGCAATAGAATACATTAACATCTACTGTCCTAATAAACAAACAAAACAAAAATCAAACGCAAACAAAAATCTCCATAGGTCTTGCCGACATCTCATAAACACTAGGGGTAAAACGTCAAATCATGGTTAGCACGCTGATATGTTCTGCTTGAGAAAACACTCGCTCGGGCACAATGTTGACCTATATTCTTGCCGCTACCGTAAACAGCCGTTAACGTAAACAGGAGCGCTGACCCATATCAAGAAGTCGCCTCTGTTCAAAAAATACAAATGAAAATTCCATTTTAATGAATGGTGAAATTTACTACGAACAACGGAGAGGTTAAACAAACAATTACCCCGCACTGTGGTCCGTGTGGAAATCTGGTCACCCCACGATGTCATCGACTCTTCGTTTCAGTTCACAACAACGTGCTGCTCTTTCAAAATCAGAAACATAACAAGCAGTAGTATTTGTGACATCATTATCATTGCTACTTTGCTTAATAACAATGCTTCTAGGCTCATGTCGAGCAAAATTAGCATAATTGCTCTTATTATTCGTCGTTTGATCAAAATATTTATCATCATTTCCTCTTTGTTTGAGACTATTATTATGTCTATAATCCCAGTTAGACTTGTTATGATTAACGTTTCTACTCCGCACAAAAAATCTGTCAGAAAAATTATTGCACGACTTAAAACTCTTCTTGTATTTGTCTGTACCATTATTTTCAAAATTCTGAGAATTAAACTGTTGAGATACATTAACTTGTCTCTTATCTCTCTGAGAAGGAAAATTATTATCATATGAATTTCCTTGGCACTTTCTAATCTTAGAAACATCTCTCCTACAAAAACTCTTTCCATTCTTTTCTTTGACAATATGCTTGTTTACAGTATCATCTGCAGATCTATAAGTATCTTTATCGTTACGCCTATAATGGGTTTCATCCTTGGAACCACTACTTATAACTTTATCCCTTGTTATCATCTTATGAGAACTTCCAAAATCAGTTACTCGTTTAATCTTTGGGCTTTTAGCTTGAAATCTATCAGGACTGACTGTTACCTTATCATTCTCTCTATTACACTTCCGCCAAGATTCGTTGCTATTGGAAGCAGAATCAAAAGACCTTCGAAAGGATTTTATTGAAGGTTGTGCTCATCTCAAAACACGCACAATAAGGGACCTGAGACATCAGATTAAAACTGCATATTTCACTATTTATTTAGTAACAATACAGAATGGCAGTCAGTTTTGTTCATCGATATGAACAATGCATTGTTGCAGGTCGTCGACACTTTGAACATTTGTGACTTTAAATGTGAAAATTTCATAATTCTATCTCAAATAATAATTGAGTTATCAACATTCAAAGTGTCTATACATAATTTTGAAACACCCTGCAGTTGTCAAACTATTTTGTAACTTCTTTCCTATAGTGCGTTTCACAATGTTTACCGCTGTTGAATATTCAATATCTCTGCAACCACTTGATTGTAATTGTTGCAACTTTGCATATGACCTAATGATCGCTATGTCCCGAGGGGGACATTTTTTTCCTCGTTAACAAACTTAGGGTTTTAAATTTTCTTTATTTAAAGTATACAAAATCGACCACCTCCTAGTCCAACTGTGTATTGACAGGGCTTACCCCTTCATATTTGTGAGCTATTTCGATTTAACATCTTGAACGTATTTCATGTGATTTTCCCCGTGTTTCAGCTCACTACCGCACTGTTTTGAACATTACATTGATCATTCTGGTGTGTTCAGTGCATAGGCGTATCTTGCGGTATTCTAGGTCTGTAATACAATGGGTATGAAAGTCAAGTTCCTTACACTGCATACAATGGCAGTGAAGATGTATAAATATGGAACGATTAAAAGATGTGTACCCAGTGGAAAAGGACAACGTCTGATAATGGCACATGCAGGCAGCAGACATAATGGGCTAGTGAAAAATGCTGAACTTATTTTCACTTCCAATTATACGGACAACCGGGACTATCATACCGAGATGAACGGTAACATATTTAGAGAGTCTGATAATGGACAACGCATCATACCACAACGCTGTGGCAGAAGAAGACAAAATCCCGACATCTTCGAGTACAAAAGATGCTATAAAGATTTGGCTCAGAAAAGAAGACATTCCATTTAACGAGGGGTTTCTGAAACCTGAATTACTGTCCCTTGTTAAGAAATCACAAAAGACCAAGATATTCCATATAGACAAGTTGATTCAACAGCATGGTCATATGTGTTTGAGACTGCCACCTTATCATTCACATTTAAACCCAATTGAATTCGTTTGGGCAAAAGTTAAAGGACAGGTGGCAGCTGAAAATAAAACTTTCAAACTATGCAATATCAAAGAACTAACATATGCCGCCCTCTCGCAGATAGACAAAGATTATTGGAGTAAATGTGAAGAACATGTCTTAAAAGAGGAAAATGACTATTGGAAAAAAGATTGACTGTCGTTCGTTCAGCCGAGAATAGTCATCAATATGTTAGACTCGTCTGACTCAGAATAAGTGTGTAAATACCTTATATGTTTTCTCCTCCATCTATGTGTATATGTAAACCAATTCATTTCCTTTTTATCTCCACGATTTCACTACTATTTTTAACATACACAGTACTTTCACCTCTTCATGCATCCATTCACGTTTTAGTATAAAAAGTAACATTTACAACGAATAGGCGTTATTATTCTCTCAAATATTTCGAAGAAATAAAAAAGGACCTCACGTAGTAATCAGTTAACAAACCCCTCTAACATTCGAATTGTATACACGCCTATGCCGAAAATATGCAACTTCCTTCATTTACGGTAAATTATTTTCTTCCATGACAAAATAATTACTTCGTTAAAACAGATCAAAGGAATTAGCCGTTGCAAGAAAAGAACACTACCTGCAACATTGAACTTTGGGACATTGAAAATATAAGACCACGTGCAAAAAATCATGTTTATCAGTGCAAGGAATATGGAGATATTTGAAGTCAATCGACGACTGATCTTTTTGAAACGCACTATAGTTCATTCTGAAGCAGTGGAATACACGTCAGACAGTTTTCGTGGCAGTGACGATCATCGCCACCCGTCTGACACATGATAATGATTAAATTCACACTGTAACTCGACACCCAAGGTGACCGTCTACCCTTCAGGCTCAGCCTGTGTTTGAGGTTATCTGTGTACCATACATTAACGAATGGCTTGGCCGTTGAGTGTTTTATGAATGTTATCAGTCGATTTGCGAAATAATCTCAAATAACATGTATGTTATCAATGCATCGATGTTGTAAGGCTGGTTGGCTCTATGTGTTATGCGCATATGTAGCACAGGCAGCGATATGGCTATTTTCAGTTAAATATGTGCAGCAGACAACTATCGACATACAAATTTGCGAATTTATTTTTCATGTTTCTCGTTGAGCAGGGGGAAAACGCTAGTTAGGTAACGTTTTTGTATTTGCCTTCACTAACTCAAGAGTAGAGTCAGGTGCCCATTTACAGTTGGATAGGCTGGAGCGTGGCGCTGCCAGGTTTCGAACCCGCTAACTGTCCCGCGAGAGGAAAGCGCTCTATCGTTCGTCACACCGCCTTACATTTAGAAGGCAGACTAAGCTACTTACAGTAGATTTTAAATGACATCTTTTCTAGCCTTCTTTTTCACACATTGTCACACACTATTCCGTTTAATGCCCAACTTTCAGTTTACAATTCTTTGTGATTTATGGTAGATTTAACCTACAAAACCAAAGCGTCATAATTACTCAGCGCAGTAACGCCAGGTTTCATTGCTTCTTTTTGTTCAAACCTATTCGGGGCCGTATCTGGCGCGTGGTCCTCTTCGAGTACCTGCTATGGATACAGTTAGATCCGCCTTAGTTATAATTTCTGTAGATACGCCTCGTGATAAATAGTACAATAGCAGATGTCGTTAAAGAAAGAAAGAAGTCCCAAGTGTTGTTATATATATATATATATATATATATATATATATATATATATATATATATAAGAGAATCAGGAAGTGGAGATACGGAGCTGCTTGATCGGCCGCGCTGTGGACGTCCTGCCACAGCCACCAACGCAGAAATGTTGAAATGCGCTGAGGGCATTATTCTTACTGATAGGCGAATCACTACTCAACAATTGGCCTTACAGCTGTCAGTCAGTATTGGTAGTGCAAATGCAGTTATAAAAACTCTCGGATTTTCTAAGGTTTGCGCAAGATGGGTTCCTCGAAGTCTCACAAATGAGCACCGATTGCAAAGGAAAGCAATTTCTTCTAAATTGTTGGAGCGTTTCAATGCAGATGGAGAGAACGTTTTGGCTAAGATCGTTACAGGTGATGAAACATGGGCAAATCAGTTTGAACCTGAGACAAAAAGACAGTCAATGGAGTGGCATCATCCGCAATCACCAAGAAGAAATAAATTCAAGACAATTCCTTCAGCTGGAAAGGTCATGATCACTGTCTTTTGGGACATTGAAGGTGTGATTCTTGTGGACGTTATGCCAAGAGGACAGACAATCAATTCGCAAGCTTACATTAAGACATTGAAAAAACTCTATCAACGTTTTCGCAGAGTTCGGCCGCACAAGAATCCAGCAGACCTGCTTCTCCTTCACGACAATGCGCGCCCTCACACAAGTCTGGCAACACGGGAAGCAATCACCAAATTGGGTTGGACTGTACTACCCCATCCACCCTATAGTCCCGATTTGGCATCCTCTGATTTTCATCTATTTGGTCCACTTAAAGATGCACTCCGTGGGACAAGGTTTGAAGATGATGAAGGAGTGATTCATGCAGCGAAGAAATGGCTACATGATCAAGACAAAATCTGGTACGGGCTAGGAATACATGCACTTGTTTCGCGCTGGCATAAAGCCGTACAAGTTGATGGGGATTATGTTGAATAATACCGTACATGACATATTCATGTATATTGTGTATAAATTTCATGCTTTTTGAATAAACAGCTCCTGAGAAAAACGATGTGGTGCATTACTTTCTGAACGCCCCTCGTATATATATATATATATATATATATATATATATATATATATATATATATATATATATATATATATATATATATATATATATATATATATATATATATATATATATATATATATATATATATATATATATATATATATATATATATGCTTTTGGGGGGAAAAGTGGGTTGGAGTGGGGGTGGGAGACCAATTCTAACGAGAAATAGAATATCTACAAATGTTTGGAAAATTGTGGACAAACGTTGGAAGTGTTTTATTGGAGGAGATAAGAAACCTGAATTATCCATTTATTACCTGTGGAGCACAGTCCTTCACAAAAAACTCCAAGGTCATACAATGTCTTCTTTATCATCTTTATGTTTGTCTAGTTCCCTTCTCCGTGTGTGTGTGTGTTTTTTGGTTATTGTTGTGGTGTAGTCATCCTCAATTTTTCATACCCTGGGGGTTTTAGAACAAGATCTGCCTTGTAATTCTATCCGCTTGCTTTCTCAATGTCCTATCCAAGCCAGAGTCTGCAACAAATACGAACAAATCATCCAAAGCAAGCAGTTCAGATACAGAAAAGCTATGAATAAACTTTAATGCAGTTTAGTGGCTGCCTCAAGGAGCGAGTTGGCAAGATCAGAGAGATAGCAGATTTTCGTGTAAAAACAGGAAACAGAGAAGTACATTATGTGAAAGGTATTTCTGGTGTTCGTTTCTTGGGAAATATCTGTTCTTTATAACGAGGATTTGTTTTTTCAGGGGGAGGGGAATGATAGAGCTGAAAATGCATGTCATTCATAACTGTGTTTGAATTTTGGATTACGCTCTGCCGGGCAGATATCAGCCAAGGGTGGGGTGGCAGTCGATGAGATTTTGTGATTTAGATATGGAAACATGAAGCTTATTGAAAGGGCCCTTGTTCCACGATTTTCATGAGGGCGTTTTTTTGTTATTTCTGAGGTTCTGCACAAAAGTCTTGTGAATCTTACAGGATAAATTTAGCGACAAGTACAAACGTTTGCTAGGGCATGAAGGTTATCATCATTGGGCAAACAGACAACAAAGGAGAGACAAAAATATATATGGTTGTATAAATGTAACTTGAAAGCTGCTCTAAAATGATTATCGAATAGTCTTAGAAGACATTTTTTCGCAGTGTGTCATCTTTCCACCACTTCCTGTCTCCAGTACTGTTGATCATTTCTGTAGTTGCCTTTATTCCATGCCTTGATGTCCAGTTGTTCAGTACTTTCTTTCTCTTTGTCCTTCAGTATTTCCTGCTGTCACAATACATTTAGCTGTCTTCTCTTCATAACTGTAGTGGTTTTTGATGTTATTGTATGGTTGTTATGTTACCTAGTGTACTGGATGAGGTCAGCTGTGAAGGCTCCTGAGATAAACGTTTATGTGAGTTACAGAAGGCCTTTCTGCTACCACTTACGACCTCAAACAGACCTATTCTACTATAATGAATGTTAGCTACGTTAAAAGTCTAGGGTACTGAAATGTAATGTGTAGGTAATAAAATACACAGACACACACATGTAAATAATAAGTCTAATAATAATAATGATAATAAACTCTATGATAAACTGAACTAACACTGGCTGTTATAGTTTAAGTTTGAAAATTTTTTTAATTTATTAGTCCTGAACCAATTGTTTCTTTTGGTCAGAACATATGAAATAATATGTATTTTTCAATAAAATGCATATATATATATATATGTATTGCATAATCAAATGAAATTTGTGTACATAGGTATATTATTACAATAGTTAATATTAATAATATCTACAATGTCTTGGGAAAAACTAGCACTGGATGTTTAGTTGGGGTGGCGTCATCATGCCCAATCTATGGCTACAAAGTTCAGTCCTTGACATATGGACTGATGTTAATGTTTATATAACAAGATTTTATTTCTTTATTGATGGTGGACACAGTTGATGAATCTACAGCAGGCCAGGTTGCACTTAACTGGCCTGTGACGATGTAGTACAAAATTCTTGTGGCCCACTCCTCTCAGTAGCTGGAGTAAAATGTTAGGCTGCACAGACACCCGCTCTTGTACTTCTACAAAAGCACCTGGCACAATCGTAGTGCCAGATAAGAAACTCTGAAACCAAAATTTTTGCCATGTGTCAACACTCTGTTTACTGCGCCACTCTTACACACAACACAGCAAAACAACATTACACAGATTGGGTCAGATCTCTCTGACCAACTTAGCACATCTCACCCAGTTGTTATCAAATAGTACCAGTTTCCCAAGACTGCATTGCATCCGAAATATGTTCAATAGTTTCCTCTTCCATTCAATAAGGTGGGTGATATGTTCCCACTGATCTCAATTATAGATCCGCCTTCCATAGTCTTAGATAGGTTTTCATATATTATTTGTTTGTCTCTAGGCCCTGGACTGCTGCTGGGGACCTAGATCAAGCACTCACTTGTCGTAATCATTTTTATGATATGGCAGTATCAATCACTCAAAATATTAAAATAAACAAGATAAATGCTTTTTCCCTTACCACAATTCAGAATTGAGAACACAGTTACTTAGTACTAGCAAAACTCAGCTGAGCTGCTGGCTAGATTAGGGCGTCCCACTGATTTTTATTTAATAATTCCTGGAAATCACCTCTAGCAGTAACGTACTGTGTCAATGGACAGTCTTCTATACAATGGCACAAGCGTGCGTCTCTCATTCAATAATATAAATGCTGTTGTCCAATCAGCGGACTTCCCCTCTAACTTTTTCAAATATTCAAACTAAAAGTCAAATTTCAGTCCAGTCTCAGTCTAGTATGTAGTATTTTTCCCAAAATTACACTTGTTTTTTGGACTAACTACATGAAAAAACTACATAAATTTTTGCTCTCCCCTACTTCTAAGATCCTATGCTAAGTTATTTTTAGCTACTATCCTCCGACTTTGCCCCTAGTCCACTGCAGTTTGATTTTTGCATTTTTAGGCTCAAGGACGCCAAAATGTAACTTTAGTGAAAATATGCACAAAAAACTGTTCGCTAGTCTGATTTGAACAATACAGTCTTTCGTCAATATCTTCCGTGTTATCTGTCCGTCTGTGTAATTAAAAGTATATTATTTCTCTGCTCAAGATGGGCTATCAAACTAGCTAGGTTTTATTTTCATAACTTTATTATTAAAGAAAACCCTACTTTTCTCAAGGTTAGTTTTGAAATTTGTTTTTTGAACCTTCGGGTATGGCATTTGCCGCTATATTCAAATTAAAACGACCAATTACGGTAAAACGTCTAAGATACGTCTGTTTCTAATAAGAGCGAAGGTCTTTTTTTGTCCATTTCCTTACATTGTGTCAACTAGTGGCGAAATTTTTCCTTTAAATTACAAATTGCGTCTTTTTGCCTTTTAGATTCAAACACGTGTTCAGACCGTCATATTTTTTTCTTTTATCTCCGTTTCCCTCCCGTCTAAAAGGGTAAACCGTTTAGTTTGCATGTTCCAACTAGTTAGTTTCAATGGCGGTAGAAAGCGCTGGCGTGGGTGAAGAAGCCTCGGCATATCTTGCCTATATTTTTATCCCTACGTGTTATTTTACCCGTTATCTTTATAATTGGAGATATTTTAACGTTGTATCACTGTATTTTCACCACACATCTCCCCACCTGAGAACATGCACTAATGCAAGTTCCAAAACCAGTGATACACATAGATAAAATTACTCCTCACGCCTGCCAACTACTCTAATTTTGATCACAGGGGTGCCTACTGAGGAAATCTGCACCGACATTCAGTGACCCCGGGATATATTCAATAATAAACTGATAAGGTGTTATTTTACCCGTTATCTTTATAATTGGAGATATTTTAACGTTGTATCACTGTATTTTCACCACACATCTCCCCACCTGAGAACATGCACTAATGCAAGTTCCAAAACCAGTGATACACATAGATAAAATTACTCCTCACGCCTGCCAACTACTCTAATTTTGATCACAGGGGTGCCTACTGAGGAAATCTGCACCGACATTCAGTGACCCCGGGATATATTCAATAATAAACTGATAAGGTTGCAACAATAAAGACCATCTTAACAATCTTGCATTTTCATGCTTGGCCTGAGATAAGAACACAAGTGGCTGGTGATCCGTCTGGACCACAAAAGTCCTACCATACAGATAGATTTGGAACTTTTTTATTGCCCAGATTAACGCTAAACATTCTTTTTCGCTTGTGGAATATCCTTGCTCCGCTTTATTCAACTTGCGGCTTGCATAAGCGACTGGGTTCAGTTCCCCATTGGGTGAGGAGGACCTTTGTAACAGAGCCGCCCCCAGGCCTACATTACTTGCATCTGTTCTCACCACAAAGTCCTGAGTCAAATCAGACAATTTGAGAATAGGCTTGCTAGTGAGTTTTTCCTTTAACTCTTGAAATGCCAATTCACATTGCGCGGACCAAACAATTTTATCTGGATTTCCCGTGCGAGTCAGATCAGTCAGAGGAGCACATATAGAGTTAAAATTTTTGATATATTTTTGGTAAAACCCACATAACGACACGAATGATCGCACGTCTTTTTTTGTTTGTGGTCTAGGTGCTCTCTTGGGATCAGGGGTCATGTTACACTGATATACAGTATGTCCCAAGAATTCCAACTCTTTGCATCCAATACAACATTTTGTTGGTCTAGCAGTTAAGTTCGCTTCTCTAAGCCTATCAAATAACATTTTCAGAGAGTTAATGTGTTCTTCAAATGTTTCTGTGGCGACAAGAATATCATCCATGAAATTCGTGATACATGGATTATTCAGGGGATCCAACAAATTGCGCATCATCCTAGAAAATACACTCAGAGCATTTTTCAATCCGAATGGTAGCATGTTGAATTCATAATGTCCTTCCGAGGTGCTAAAAGCTAAATAAGGTCTAACTTCAGGCTTCACTGGAATCTGGTAATAGCCTTTGGTAAGATCCACCTTCGAAAAGTATTTTGCCTTGTTCAGTCTGGCAAATAACTGTTTTGTGTCTGGTAATGGATCCACTTGTCCTTCTGTGACAGCATTCAGTTTCCTGTAATCTATGCACAGTCTATGTTCCCCAGACGGTTTCCTCAACAAAACTACACTGGAGCTAAAAGAAGATTCACTGTGTGAAATAATCCCTTCTTTCAACAAATAATCTATTTCCTCTTTCAATGCCTTCTCCTTAGCGAACGGAACAGAATAGGCTCTCATACAGATTGGGCTTGAGTCTACCAGCTTCATGTCATACTGTAGCAAATTTGTATGTCCTGGTTTATCTGTTAATACATCTGTATGTTCCTCCAGAACCTGTTGAACTCTCTCCCTCTGATTTTTAGTCAGGTGCTTACTGACTTTTACTTGTGCGGCTGTCTCACAGGGATGTAATGGGTATTCATGTGAGGTGAGTGGTTCTTTTTTCATTTTAGTTGCGATAGCCAAGGTCAGTAAGGGGGTGCTTTCCTGGAGTGGTCTGTCCAGATACTTCTTTAAAAGGTTTACATGATATACCTTCTCCTTCCCCTTGTTGTCAATTTTATAGTTTGTTCTAGACACCTTCTCTAGAACCGTATATGGACCTTGCCATCCAATTTGCAACTTATTCTGGCTGCCGGGTAGTAGAAGAAGCACCTTCTCTCCCACAGCTAATTCTCTGTCCTTTGCTTTCCTATTAAAATACGCTGCATGTTTCTTCCTGGCTTGTCTCAAATTATCATTTGCCAGTTTCCATCCAGCTTTCAGACGAGTGGTCAGCTCGTTCACATATTGATATGATGAGGTAACAGTCTCTTCTGCTTTCTCATCTGTCCAGGTCTTTAATAAAGCTTCTAATGGACCTTTTATGGGCCTCCCAAATAGCAGGGTTGCGGGAGCCATCCCGGTTGAACTATGTGGTACCTCCCGATACGCAAACAACGCGGCGGGCAGAAATTAATCCCACATATCAGGTTTTTCATGTGCCAGCTTCCTCAGGATAGAAATGAGAGTCCCATTGAACCTCTCTACCTGGCCGTTCCCTTGTGGATGGTACGGACTACAATGAAAGTGTCTGGCTTGAAATAGCTTAAAAACTTCTTCCGTTAGTTTCCCCTTGAACTGTGAGTTTCTATCACGATAATCATTTCGTGGCCTATCAAAGTTTGTCCTGCCTTTATTACCTTGTTCTCTGGTATCAAATTTACTAAATTGCTGTGGAGCTTTAAAATTTTCTACATACTTCTTTTTAGTGCCACTTACCTCTGCCTGGGCTGCCTGATACCTCTCAGCGACATTTAAAACCTCTCCCAACCTCTCTGCACCTTGTTCCATGAGAAATTTTCTCAGGTCTGGAGCCATGGACTCTCTTAATTGCTCTATCATGATCATCTCTTTGAGATCTTGGGTCTTCCCCAGAGCAGTCCATTTCTCCAAATAGGTTTCCAGTCTGGCAGAGAATTGGTGGTATGTCTCCCCAGACAACAGTTTGGCATTTCTAAACTTCTTACGATAAAATTCACCATTCTTTTCATATCTCAATAACAAAGCCTGCTTTAGCATGTCATAATTGTCTTGGTTGTCTCTATTCATCTTAGCAAAGACTTCATAAGAAGTACCTCTAAGCCCTTGGGATAACTTAAGACTCCACCTCTCTCTCTCTCCAACCCATACGTAGTAGCTAATAGTTCGAATCTACTGAGGTACCCCTCGATGTCATCGTCTTTCTCAACAAAATGGTCTAAATGAAACCCCATAGCTGAGGTTGAGGCTCCCTGACTAGGCGTGGCATCTGAGGGAAAGGGGCTGGCACCATTTTCAGGAGCATGGCCTTGTAATTCCAGCTCCCTTAGTCGTAATTCGTGCTCCCTTTGCAATCTTCTATCTTCTGCTTCCCTTTCGGCAGTCAATCTCTTTTCTTCTGCCTCCCTTTCGGCAGTCAATCTCTTTTCTTCTGCTTCCCTTTGCTGTCGTTTTTCTTCTGTCTCCCTTTGCTGTCGTTTTTCTTCTGCCTCTAATTGGAGCCTTTTAATCTCCCTATCTGCCTCCAATGCCTTAGCCTCTTTGTCAGCCTCAATCTGCAGCCTCTTAAGTTCTTTATAGCCTCAATTTGTAACCTCTTCTCTTCAGCTAACCTCCTATCTTCCCTTTCAATATACTTGTCACATTCTGAAGTTACATACTGAATTAAAACTTGACCCTCCATGTTCATCTCCTTCGCCGTCAGCACAGCAGCCGATCTAAATTTTGCTAGATCTGCCATACTCTAACACACAAATTAACAATGACTAAGGTAAATTCCAAGTATATAATTACTAAGGTAATATATTAATTAATTAATCACCACTGGCTGTGAAGATCCATCAACTTTTACTTTCCACTTTTTATTTTAAGGGACACTTTTAAATGTATTCCCTTATGCCCCCACTAGTTTAATTCCCGGACCAGGAGACCCTAATATCTTTGATAAACTTAATCCCGGACGAGCCCCCAATATTTGTAGTGGTTTTTGATGTTATTGTATGGTTGTTATGTTACCTAGTGTACTGGATGAGGTCAGCTGTGAAGGCTCCTGAGATAAACGTTTATGTGAGTTACAGAAGGCCTTTCTGCTACCACTTACGACCTCAAACAGACCTATTCTACTATAATGAATGTTAGCTACGTTAAAAGTCTAGGGTACTGAAATGTAATGTGTAGGTAATAAAATACACAGACACACACATGTAAATAATAAGTCTAATAATAATAATAATAAACTCTATGATAAACTGAACTAACACTGGCTGTTATAGTTTAAGTTTGAAAATTTTTTAAATTTATTAGTCCTGAACCAATTGTTTCTTTTGGTCAAAACATATGAAATAATATGTATTTTTCAATAAAATGCATATATATATATATTGCATAATCAAATGAAATTTGTGTACATAGGTATATTATTACAATAGTTAATATTAATAATATCTACAATGTCTTGGGAAAAACTAGCACTGGATGTTTAGTTGGGGTGGCGTCATCATGCCCAATCTATGGCTACAAAGTTCAGTCCTTGACATATGGACTGATGTTAATGTTTATATAACAAGATTTTATTTCTTTATTGATGGTGGACACAGTTGATGAATCTACAGCAGGCCAGGTTGCACTTAACTGGCCTGTGACGATGTAGTACAGAATTCTTGTGGCCCACTCCTCTCAGTAGCTGGAGTAAAATGTTAGGCTGCACAGACACCCGCTCTTGTACTTCTACAAAAGCATCTGGCACAATCGTAGTGCCAGATCAGAAACTCTGAAACCAAAATTTTTGCCATGTGTCAACACTCTGTTTACTGCGCCACTCTTACACACAACACAGCAAAACAACATTACACAGATTGGGTCAGATCTCTCTGACCAACTTAGCACATCTCACCCAGTTGTTATCAAATAGTACCAGTTTCCCAAGACTGCATTGCATCCGAAATATGTTCAATAGTTTCCTCTTCCATTCAATAAGGTGGGTGATATGTTCCCACTGATCTCAATTATAGATCCGCCTTCCATAGTCTTAGATAGGTTTTCATATATTATTTGTTTGTCTCTAGGCCCTGGACTGCTGCTGGGGACCTAGATCAAGCACTCACTTGTCGTAATCATTTTTCATGATATGGCAGTATCAATCACTCAAAATATTAAAATAAACAAGATAAATGCTTTTTCCCTTACCACAATTCAGAATTGAGAACACAGTTACTTAGTACTAGCAAAACTCAGCTGAGCTGCTGGCTAGATTAGGGCGTCCCACTGATTTTTATTTAATAATTCCTGGAAATCACCTCTAGTAGTAATGTACTGTGTCAATGGACAGTCTTCTATACAATGGCACAAGCGTGCGTCTCTCATTCAATAATATAAATGCTGTTGTCCAATCAACGGACTTCCCCTCTAACTTTTTCAAATATTCAAACTAAAAGTCAAATTTCAGTCCAGTCTCAGTCTAGTATGTAGTATTTTTCCCAAAATTACACTTGTTTTTTGGACTAACTACATGAAAAAACTACATAAATTTTTGCTCTCCCCTACTTCTAAGATCCTATGCTAAGTTATTTTTAGCTACTATCCTCCGACTTTGCCCCTAGTCCACTGCAGTTTGATTTTTGCATTTTTAGGCTCAAGGACGCCAAAATGTAACTTTAGTGAAAATATGCACAAAAAAACTGTTCGCTAGTCTGATTTGAACAATACAGTCTTTCGTCAATATCTTCCGTGTTATCTGTCCGTCTGTGTAATTAAAAGTATATTATTTCTCTGCTCAAGATGGGCTATCAAACTAGCTAGGTTTTATTTTCATAACTTTATTATTAAAGAAAACCCTACTTTTCTCAAGGTTAGTTTTTGAAATTTGTTTTTTGAACCTTCGGGTATGGCATTTGCCGCTATATTCAAATTAAAACGACCAATTACGGTAAAACGTCTAAGATACGTCTGTTTCTAATAAGATAGTTAGTTTCAATGGCGGTAGAAAGCGCTGGCGTGGGTGAAGAAGCCTCGGCATATCTTGCCTATATTTTTATCCCTACGTGTTATTTTACCCGTTATCTTTATAATTGGAGATATTTTAACGTTGTATCACTGTATTTTCACCACAATAACATTCCTGAAGAAAGTGTATTGCTTCCTTCTAACTTGACTAATACGATTTCATATACTGAAAAGTATTTTATACAACAACTCTCTGTCAATCGAAGTAAGAAAGAGAGTTTTTCTTTGTTATATAGAACCAACCCTCACATACGGAAGTGAGCCATAGACAGTTAGTACGCGAATAGGGAAAACAGTAGAGGTCACAAAGACGTGGTTTTACAGAAGAATGTCAAACAATACGAGGGGTGACTCCATGCTTCCTAATGAGCATCATCATCATCAGCTGCCATCTCCACATCGGAGGTCAGCAGCAATGGATCTCCGTTGTCTGTCTCTGTCTTGATGGTACACTCTGTCAGACTCTTCCCTGTCCAGCTGTTCATGTTATCTCTGTCTTGATGGTACACTCTGTCAGACTCTTCCCTGTCCAGCTGTTCATGTTATCTCTGTCTTGATGGTACACTCTGTCAGACTCTTCCCTGTCCAGCTGTTCATGTTATCTCTGTCTTGATGGTACACTCTGTCAGACTCTTCCCTGTCCAGCTGTTCATGTTATCTCTGTCTTGATGGTACACTCTGTCAGACTCTTCCCTGTCCAGCTGTTCATGTTATCTCTGTCTTGATGGTACACTCTGTCAGACTCTTCCCTGTCCAGCTGTTCATGTTATCTCTGTCTTGATGGTACACTCTGTCAGACTCTTCCCTGTCCAGCTGTTCATGTTATCTCTGTCTTGATGGTACACTCTGTCAGACTCTTCCCTGTCCAGCTGTTCAAAATGTTATCTCTGTCTTGATGGTACACTCTGTCAGACTCTTCCCTGTCCAGCTGTTCATGTTATCTCTGTCTTGATGGTACACTCTGTCAGACTCTTCCCTGTCCAGCTGTTCATGTTATCTCTGTCTTGATGGTACACTCTGTCAGACTCTTCCCTGTCCAGCTGTTCATGTTGTCTCTGTCTTGATGGTACACTCTGTCAGACTCTTCCCTGTCCAGCTGTTTTTTTTTTATTAATGTGTTTGCTACTTTTCTTTGTAGCACGCCCCTTTCAACCATCTACCATGTACATGGAG
Organism: Oreohelix idahoensis; assembly: GCA_024509875.1. Classification (NCBI taxonomy): domain Eukaryota; kingdom Metazoa; phylum Mollusca; class Gastropoda; order Stylommatophora; family Oreohelicidae; genus Oreohelix; species Oreohelix idahoensis. The sequence goes on from JAMPIV010011160.1 coordinate 47,027, forward strand.
TTGTTGATTATATCAGGACGTGTTTCCTTTATTGTAATATGTTTTTGTTTGTATTTATTTTATACTATATTATCTCTAGTCGGTATTTTTCCTTTTGTAGTTATAGTTCAACATGGTTTTTTAAAAAAAATCCAAAATATGCTATTTTCTAAGTTAGTATGTTTTTAATTTTCACTGGATGGTTTATTTGGTTAATCTGTATGTATCTGGGGGGAGTCTTTCACCCTTTTGGACTACTGGTTCAGATCCTTATTTGTTTTTTATATGTTAGCTTTAGTTTTTGTAATATAGTGTTTTATTAACTTTTGCATTTCTGGAGGGGTCTTTGTGCCTATGAGATTTTCTACACTCAATAAATAGTACTGGAGACAGGAAGTTGTGGATAAACATGATCTCCTATGCCACTAGGTATGGTATGCCATGGATTGCCTCCCCTGCTTTGCAGTAGTGGTCCAACAGTGACCAAAACTCAAGAGTATCTAATATTGGCTTCCAAAGTATCTACCTGCGCGCAAGATTACTCTTGGTAGAGATAGATAGAAGATTAATGACACTTCTACCTTAAGTGAGATTTCACAAGATATTTCCAGAAGTCACGAACAATGTTGCATTAGGCTGAATAATTGCTAACGCATTATATCTGGTCCGTCGCCTTTTGTGAAGGATTTAAGCAATGGTTTAACCAGTTAAGCCCCCAGTTGGTATAATCCAACGAATGCCTTCTTATACGCAATGGCTAACTATATATATATGTGTGTGTGTGTGTGTGTGTGTGTGTGTGTGTGTGTGTGTGTGTGTGTGTGTGTGTGTGCGGGATTGTGTGTGTGTGTGTGTGTGTGTGTGTGTGTGTGTGTGTGTGTGTGTGTGTGTGTGTGTGTGTGTGTGTGTGTGTGTGTGTGTGTGTGTGTGTGTGTGTGTGTGTGTGTGTGTGTGTGTGTGTGTGTGTGTGTGTGTGTGTGTGTGTGTGTGTGTGTGTGTGTGTGTGTGTGTGTGTGTGTGTGTGTGTGTGTGTGTGTGTGTGTGTGTGTGTGTGTGTGTGTGTGTGTGTGTGTGTGTGTGTGTGTGTGTGTGTGTGTGTGTGTGTGTGTGTGTGTGTGTGTGTGTGTGTGTGTGTGTGTGTGTGTGTGTGTGTGTGTGTGTGTGTGTGTGTGTGTGTGTGTGTGTGTGTGTGTGTGTGTGTGTGTGTGTGTGTGTGTGTGTGTGTGTGTAATTATTAAATAGTCTTGCTCATACGTTTGCTTTCATACTTCTAATGACTGAATAAACAATTATTTGTTTAGTTTAAAATAACATACAACAAATTTAATAGTCAATTAGTTCAACAAGTTAAAATAAGGATTAAATGGGGGTGAAAGGTAAATTAAATTTTTCCTCACAGAGGTTGGATCGGGGCGCTATCAATGTCCGTGTTTTGCTGTTGCCTGTGACCAAAAAAAACTCCAGATGAGTCCTGCAGCTGTGGTTCATCAATTCTGTGATGACGGAAGCCTTCTCCACACTCTCTTCCACTGTAGGCGGTTAAGGTGGATGCTTTTCCCTCACAATAGCGGCGTGAATACCACAAATCGTCTGATGGCTTGTAACCACGAACTTTAGACCAATAGAAAGAAACAAATGCCTGCTAAGTATATTTGTTCGCCGCAAACTAACAGGCCCATTGTCATGCGCTCCACACACCAAGTGTTAACCTCTCAGAAGAGTTAAATTCCCGAGCATACAGTGCAACTCAGGGAATATGATGAAAATTCACCAATATCCTTCTGGGTGTTAACTAGGAAATTGCGTCTGGAGTGCGTGAATAATGATTTGCCTGAATTACAATTAAAAAAGGTACATACATCTCACAAGATAATATGTTACACCTTAGGCACATGTGATGTAATCATCACTCATTACTCATCACTACTCCCGTCGAAGTCTGGGGTCGCTCTGCTGTCGGGTTTCCCGACAATCAAAACAATCAAACAGCTCTTGCAGTAGTGGTTCATGCATATACTATTTTCATATGTTGAGGTTGCCAGCCTTGTATATAACCACTTAGCAAGAAACCTGTAGAATTTACATTAGTAAATAAATTGTTTACGCTTACCCCAAAATTATTTTGGGAATACACAATCTCCTTGCACATATTTAGACTGGACACAGCTCTGTATTAAATGCTTCGACAGCACTTAGGTCTGGAAATTAGAGATAATTTCTCTGACGACGGGTGTTCTGCGAAATCCTGGCGTGGGAAAACTCTTGTTTAATTCCTCTATGACTTGGTCTGGGAAATTAGAGTTAATTCCGCGATGACGGATGTTCTGTGAAATCACCTGGCCCTGGGAAAACTTTTGTTAAATTCCTCTATGACTTGTGATCAAATTCATAGGATTCCAGTCTTATTAATTAAAGTCCTGGCCCCTTTAAGTTTCCAGTCTTGTATTAAAAATGCTGGTTTACTTGTGATGTCCAAAGTTGCCCAATACTCGATCTGTTACTTAAAGTTGTGGAATTTTTAAGTCCAATGTCTCCTTTTTCTTTCTGGCTTTTAGGAGTCGCTGATATGGCTTGTGCGAAGGAGTCTTTCTGTGTGATCTCTTTCTGTGTTTTCATCACACTATATTCTCAGATCTTAGTGCAAATCACAGATTGCACTTCCGACTAGTGTGCCAATAAAATACATTGTATATTTCAGTTCCTGAAAATGAACCAATCCAATGGAATCTCGTTCAGCACTACGTGGGTAGGGGCGTTTTCAAATTCGAAAAATACCCTCACGTGTTTCACAATATTAAATTTAATATCCACGCGTGACCTCTTACAGTGATGTCATATCGTTGGGTCAGACTTCCACCGGCATCTTGTGCACAACTCATAAACAACATCTGTGAACTCATTTGATGTCCAGATGCTACTTATCGCCAATATTGTCTCTCCAGACAGATTATCGTGATAATCACACACAGGGATGGTCCCGTGAAACGATAAACGCATCTACCACCTGTGTAATCTGCCCACCTCAGACGGCTATCTCAGACAGACAATATTGGCTTCTATAGATGTTGATCGGGCGAGACGGTCTTTTCATGATAAGAATCTCGCTCGCTGACCGGTGATAATGACTGGGTATTGTTACGATAATACACCAGTTGACCTGGCGGAACGTAAATAAGTCTGAGAAGTGGCAAACAGGATAAAGACAGTCCCATAGCAAATACTTCCGAAGGGGAGTGGAGTGTTAGAGACTTTCCCCTTCTAGATTCAGCATGGAGAAGAAAATAATGAATGAAAGGCCATAAAAATTGCCAAATATGAGCAGTGAGTAAAAGGAAGAGAAAAATGAAGAACAAAAAAAGTGATACTGACGGAGTGGACGTGAGATCGCACAACCGTATCGTCACATGGTACTTGAAGAAGAAGAAGCGCAAAGGAAAATGATGATGCTGATGAATGTTACTAATTTTTTTTTTTATTCTCCTTGATTGTTGTTGATTAACTAGGGTTGCTGAGCTTGTCGCTCTTTCGCAGCCAATGCCAAAGTGAAGAATTTGTGCGTGTTTTGTAGCTGTTGAGTGGTGCTGTATGGTGTATTTGTGATTGTTGGGGAGCCCGGTAATAGATTTGTTCTTTCTTTTGATAGTTCTTCTGATATTATTATTCTGACGGCCTGTATTTTTAGACTGCATACAGATTAATATTATAGGATGTGTTTCGTTCCTGATATCTAAATGTGTATGTCTTTCTTGATTTTATTCGTATCCGCTTGGTTAAGTTTCTACTTTTTCTTTCGTGATGTCAAAGTGTGTTTTTTTTTATCTGCTTGATGCTGGTAATCCAGTTGTTTGGACAAATTAATTTGTAGCTTTAAAGTTATTCTCTTATTTAGTTCCTCTGGTGTGTGTTATTCTTACTTGTGCAGAATGACTGAAGGAAAAAGATAAGGGCGACAAAGAGAGAAGATAGTTTGATTGGACAGTTTGACATCATGGCATGGAAAAATGTCGGCAAAAAAATTAATAAACATTGTTGGAGACAAGAAGTTGTTGAGAAACAGCATCACCTGCGACATTATGCATGGTAGTTGAAGAACACTTTTTTTAAAAATGTTCCTGAATGTATAGGCAGCAGTAAGCGCGCCAGATCTCGCGGATACGTCGATGGGAAGTATTGATACAAAGTAGCACGTGAGCATCAGCTGACAGATTATCCTTGTCGAGGTGTGAAATGTCCTTGAGGTATGACTTCTGAAACTCCTTTCTCTGCGCTCAGTACTATTACCGCTGGGTTAAAAAAAAAAAAAACATCGATATCTGAACAGAGCAACATTTATGCAATCATTGGATCTTATTTAGGTGCTTGCGTGCGTGCGCATGTTGATATATATGCGACCTGGGGATTGATTGGACAGCGAACTAAAATAGAACAGGCTTGTTGCTCTCTGTTCCCCACCGGTGCAATCCCCTGAGACTTGTGCTCTATGGTAATGAATGTAAAAGTTAACTTTAAAATTACAGTGAGCGGTCTCTCTCTCTCTCTCTCTCTCTCTCTCTCTCTCTCTCTCTCTCTCTCTCTCTCTCTCTGTGTGTGTGTGTGTGTGTGTTTTTTTTTTTTAGACCCCCGTGGTGTTGAGTTCTTATTATTTTTTCCCCTTCTGTTTATGTGGAGTAGTGAACAGTGAGCGGTTAGAATCAATTGTTGAAATGTGGGCACGTTACGGCATGTAACAGGAATGACAAATAATAGTGCCATAATATTGCCATAGCAAATCCTGCCGGAGGGAAATTAAGCAGTAGAGATGTCACTATACTACGTCCAGCTTTATGAGATGGAGTCATCAGTTCCTTTCCTTGTTGCTTTTGCCCTCTATAACTCAACAGCAGAGTCAGGTATATATTCACAGCATGCAGACTGGAGCGTGACGATACGATAGATTTTGAACCGGAACCCGGTCACTTTGCCATGAGAGGCAAGGTCTCTAACCACTCAGCCAATCGGACGCTCATTATATGAATGCAGAGTAGAAATGTGGGCATTGTTGTAATATCGGTAGTCCCATAGCAGATACTGCCTTAGGGGAGTGAAGTGTTAGAGAATTCACTATATTAGGTCCAGCAACGAGAGGTGGGGTGACCAGGTCCCTTCCTCGCTGCCTTTTCCTTCCCTAACTCAAAGTCAGGTACCCATTTACAGCTGGGTAGACTGGAGCGTTTCGGAGCCGTGATTCTAACCCGGTACCTTTGCCGCGAGAGACCAGTGCTCAAACCACTCTGTAAACCGGACACTCAATGTGGCAATATAACTTAGGCTCATTCAAAATAAAACCTTTGAAAAGACACTGCACACAGAAATTAAGGGATAAAGGGGACATGGAAGGATGTTGAGCGGGCGGCATAGGACAGGAAGATTTGGCGTGAATTTATAATGGTCGTTGCACCTTGGAGGGGCTTGAGGGTCATGAATAAATGAGTGAAGGCATAAGAAATATAGAAAGATGGGAGCATTCATAAACTCAAAGGGACACAACAAAATGCGGATTCCTGGTCTTGTTGAGCTGCTTGTTCAGTGCTGGCGTTCATTATTTCCTCTCTCTCTCTCTCTCTCTCTCTCTCTCTCTCTCTCTCTCTCTCTCTCTCTCTCTCTCTCTCTCTTTCTCTCTCTCGCTCTCTCTCTCTCTCTCTCTCTCTCTCTCTCTCTCTCTCTCTCTCTCTCTCTCTCTCTCTCTCTCTCTCTCTCTCTCTCTCTCTCTATCACGCTATTTTAATTAGAAAACTAGAAACATCAAAAGTAAACCTTCAACTAGTGACGATAATTAAATCATTCCTGTCTGACAGGAAAACATGTAGTTTCTTACAATAACTCTTGCTCATACCCAACCATAATAAATACCGGCGTTCCTCAGGGCTCTATTCTTGGGCCTCTACTTTTTGCCATATACATTAATGACCTTCCATTACACGTCGAACACGCATCCTGTGACCTATTTGCTGATGACTGTACTATCTACACGAGTGATACAAGTTGCAACACACTCGAACTATCGTTACAAAAAGATACAGACAATCTGATTAAGTGGAGCATCGGAAATCGCATGCTAATTAATATAATTAAAACAAAGTGCATGTTAATATCAACTAGACAAAAATTACAAAATTCTGAGAAAACAACACTTCAGATCTATATTGGTACCTCACCAATTGAAAACGTTAATGAACATAAAACTCTAGGAATAGTCGTTGACCAGCATCTTAATTGGAACTCACATGTTCATGCACTGACTAAGCAAACGGCACAGAAAGTTTACCAGTTAGCTAAAATCAAACATTTCCTAGATGAAGATGCACGAAAATTGTTCTATGTATCTCACATACAAACAAACCTTGACTATTGCTCCACAATCTGGGATGGTTGTTCTATGTCCAACACAAAAAAGACTCCATTCACTACAAAAGCGTGCAGTGCGTCTAGTTTCTGACAACTGCCAAACACAGTGTGTAGATCTATATAAATATCTCAAAATACTGCCTCTAAGAAAGCGCTTTCTGTTCAACAAAGCTAAATATGTTCACAAAATCCTGTCACAGAATGCTCCAACATATCTGTGGCCAATGTTCAAATACAGTGAAAGACGCAGTCAACGCCTTAACAAAATACAAGTGCCCAAGCCTAGGCTTGACTTATTCAAGAAAAGCTTAGCTTACTCTGCTGCTCATCTTTGGAACTATCTTCCACATTATCTAAAACATAACAACCTCAGTCCCTATTCATACAATCGTAAACTTTTCGAATACTTTATGAGTTCTGATTATCTGCCCCCCTAATATGATTATTTTTCCGAACAAATGGTATAATATCGAGTGTAGGTTTAATGATGATGTTAGTGCTTTTCAACATATTTTGTTTCATGGTAATACTTAGTTTGTACTTTTCAACATATTTTATTTCATGTTTATAATTAGATACTGTGAATGTGAGTATGCTATTATTTTACCTGTACAACGTTGAATTCCTTGAATTGATGGGTAAATTGTATGTGAGAATAAATGAAATCAGTATAAAAGACGGGAGAAAGGAAGGGCAGAATGTCAGACGGGCCTGCGTGCCCAATTCTCAACCCTTTGAAAATAAAGTTCGTTCGTTCGTTCGTTCGTTCTCTCTCTTTCTCTCTCTCTCTCTCTTAGACGGGCCTAAGTTCCTTTCTCTCAACACTTTGAAAATAAAGTTCGTTCGCTCTCTTTCAGTCCCTATTCATACAATCGTAGACTTTTCGAATACTTTATTAGTTTTGATTACATGCCCCCCTAATCAGATTATCTTTTCTTATAATATCAATTGTAGGTTCTAATGACGATGTTTGTACTTTTCTACATATTTTATGTCATGTTTATAAGTAGTTAATGTTAATATGAGTGTGCTATTTTATTTTACTTTGCAACGTTGAATTCCTTGACATTGATATGTAAAATGCATATGGGAATAAATGAATTCAGTATGAAAGGTGAGAGAAAGGAAGGGCAGAATGTCAGACGGGCCTGCGTGCCCAATTCTCAACCCTTTGAAAATAAAGTTCGTTCGTTCGTTCGTTCGTTCGTTCTCTCTCTCTTGCTTTGTATTTGTTTACACACATGCCACATTCTCAACTTCATACAGGTTATATTCTACTGTTCCAGATAACACACGCCCACGAAAACACGTCCAAGACGAAGATGGGTGCGGTGAAAATGAAGAAGACTGCAGTAATATTATGACAAACGTGTGGCGAACGAGATCCAGATAACACAAGCCCACGAGAACACGTCTAAAGTGAGGATGGGTAAGAAGAAAATTAAGAGGACTCTAGTGAGACTACGATAATTGCTGGGGTGAACGAGAGTACGTCGTGTAAGTCTTACAAGAAATGATCTACGCTACGACTCGAAATCTTCACCCGTGACTTTCTTTTTCTTCTTCTGCGTTCGTCCTGACAAGGACGTTGGTCACCTTGTGTCGCCGTTTACAGCGAGCTGTGATTTTTGCGCCTTTCGGCCCGACAGATCCGTTTTCAGCATGACATTTTTGGGACCGGGTTTGCCTTCCCTGTTCGATCCCTACTCTCTCGGCCAGACTGCAGTGATGCAGCCTGTTTCCAAGACCACAACTTGGGGGGGGGGGGGGGGGGGGGGGGGGGAGGGGGGGGGGGGGGGGGGGGTGAAGTAGGGTCTTGGTCAGCTCTGGTTTGCTGACCCTGACGCAAGCAGTCATGCTATGAGTCGCTGATTGCATTCATCTTCGCCAGGGACAGATTAAAGAGAACAATAGAAACAAGATAGTAGAAGTTGGACGGACAGCTGTGACGACACGTCTGTAAGTGTCCTTTTGTGTGATCTCTCACACCTTCAGCCCTCCGGCAGTATCCTTTCTTTTTCTTAATTTTTCTCGCTCATCGTTTTTATTTGGCATAAATCATGCCTTTTCATTCGTTATTTTTACTATTTTGCTCTATGCTGGACAAAGCATGGTGAATTCTCTAACACGCCACTCCCAATGGCAGTATTTGCTAGGGAGTAATGCGTATCTTATTGTTCACACTCCACTCCCAGACTGTTGTTACGATTCGCCCGGTTTGTTGACCCGGCCAGCGAAAATGTTTTATCGCCTAATCTTCTTCTTCTTCTTCCTCGTTCGTCCTGAAAAGGACGGTGGTTGCGTTGTGTCTGTTTACGCCTAAGCTGTGATATCTGCACCTTTCGGTCGACACATCCGACTTCTGCACGGCATTTTTTAGGACCGGGTTTGCCTTCCCATTGCGATCCACACTCGCTCAGCCAGACTGCACTGCTGCAGACTGTTTCCAGGACCACCACGTGGAGGTGGAGTGCGGTCTTGACCAGCTCTGATTCGCTGGTCCTGACGCAGGCAGTCAAGCTATGAGTCGCTGAAATCTGACCGCAGGTCCAAACGTGGCCGTCAAACATTTGACCCCATTGGGAAGTGGCTGATTGTGTTTACAAAAGCCGGTATTGTGATCAGATGAAAGAAGACCACGCGGTCTGTCCAGATATTTGTCTGGCGGAGGTACTCAGATGAAGGGGAATTAAATAATCTGTCGGGACAGTCATCTGGGCGGAAAACATTACGCCAGTAACACAGGGTCACATATTATGATAAACAGAGGTGCGCCGGAAGTCGTAGGTAAAGATATGACATCACTGTTGTAAGAAGACAAGCGCGGATATCAAAATTAATATTTTAAATACGCGTGGGACGAGTAACGATAAACTTCCCCATCCAAAATGTGCTAGATAGATTGGATTGGCTCGCCAGAATCTACTATGATTTGATTGGAACTTTAGGCGGAAACACAGCTGGGATTTGAAACTAAGGATTGTGAGATATAATCTAACAAACTCGAAGTCACAGCACACAAGACAGACAGACTGCATCGCAGCGTCAACTAAACACCTCCTACAAGCCAGAAGAAAGAGGATATGACTTACAATTCCACAACTATAAGTACCAGATCGAGTATTGGGCAACTTTGGAATTCACAAGTAAACCCGCATTTTAATACAAGATTGGAAACTTGGAAATTTTATCACAAGAAGTCATTAGAGGAATTATACAAACAGTTTTCCCAGGAACTCCGCCAATGCCGGTCCCAAGCCCGGATGAAAAAGGAGGAGGGCGGCCTGCATGGAGGCCGTAAGGAGGCAGCCCCTCCACCATGCAAAGGCACAACAGGCCAATCACCTGTTTGCTTTAAATCATGATTACGCGAACTACAAGAGAGAAAACCGGACTAATTCTAAAGGCGACGAACTGGAACGGACTACGACTTATGGAACTTGGAACACAAGAAGTATAAATGGGAAGGAAGAGGAGCTGGTGGAAGAGATGAGGAAAGCAAAACTAGAAATCCTGGCTATAACGGAAACGAAGAAAAAAGGACAAGGAGTCATGGATCTCGATGGCAACACGTTGCTCTACAGTGGTGTACCCATATCTGAAAGAGCTAAAGGGGGCGTGGGTTGCATTGTGGCCCAAAAATCAAAAAGATAGTATCAAGGGATGGAACTTTGTCTCGGAGCGCATTATGGTTGTAAAACTAAAAGAAGGAGAAACCATAGTCAACCTGGTCATAGTGTATGGGCCAAATGAGGATGAGAGAGCAGAGGTCAAGGAGGAATTCTTCGAGCTGCTTCAAAGGACAGTGGATGACTGCCTAGATGAAGTTATTATGCTCGGAGATTTTAATGCCAGAGTTGGAAATGACCATGCTAGATGGGGTGGAGTTATCGGAAGATATGGAGAAGATACTCTCAATGACAATGGAAAGCGACTCCTTAGATTCTGCAGTGAGCAGAATCTGATCATTACAAACACAAAGTTCCCCCATAAGCGCATACATGCATACACTAGATGTAAACCAACCAAGAATGAGAAGTCAGTGATCGACTATGCCATTGTTCGGAGAAGCTCATTCAGATATGTCCGAGATGCAAGAGTCTGGAGGGGGCCAGAGATTGGAAGTGATCACTACCTGCTAACAATCAAACGAACAACTGAAAGAGTTGCTCAGCCTAGGAACTGCCCAACATCACGCAAGAAACCAAGTAAACGAGCAGGAGAAATGAGCATTAGGACCTACAAGCTGAGAGAGCCAGATATCAGGGGCTTATTGCTACAGCAGTGAGCAACACAGAAGAACGACCTGATGACTTGGAAACCCTCTGGAATAAATTCAAGGATATCATAAAGACAGCTGCTGCAGAAGCATGCGGTGAATTCCGACTTGGGAACCAGAGAAAGAGGACACCTTGGTGGACAGAGGAAGTCAAATAGAAAATAAGAGAGAAGAAAATGGCATGGAAACAATACTTAGGAGTTAAAAACACAACAGGACAAATGGAAAAATATAGAGAATATGTGACACTCAGAACAGAAGCAAAGAACAAAGTGCTAGCAGCAAAACAGAAGTCCTGGGAAGAATTTGGAGAAAAGCTAGAAAAAGATGCACAAGAAAACCAGAAATTGTTCTATAAGACCCTAAAGAACACGAGGAAAGAAAAACAATGCCCTCTCAAATTTATAAAGGACAAGCAAGGCAAATTGCTTACTGCCCCGAAGGAAGTAATGGAAAGATGGAAAGAATATTTCTCAGAACTCCTGGATGGTGAGCATGATGAAGCATCAGAAATGATAACCACTAGCACAGAAGAGAAAACCAATGATGGTGAAGATGACATAAAGATGGAAGAACTGAGGGCAGCACTAGAGAAAATCAAGATGGGCAAAGCAGCAGGGCATGAGGGTATAACACCAGAAATGGTTAAGTACATGGGAGCATCAGGCGACCTATTACTCTTAAAGGTCCTACAGGCAGCATGGTGCAACAAGACCATACCAAAGGATTGGGAGATTGCCATCATAACACCAATTTTCAAAAAGGGTGATAACACTGACAAACAACATTTTTCTTTCTTATATAAGAATAAGTGTTCTTAGGTCAGTTTCTTGCGCTGATTTCAAATCTGAAATCCGTTTATCTCTATCACATCGGGTTCTTAAGATATTTGTGAATAAATATATTTTTGGGAAACCGTTATTTGCTCCGTTTCATTTTTACTATATAACTTATTAAAAATTAATAAAAAGCAACATAATTCTACTTTTTATACTGCTAAAAGATGCATGACATATGTTACGCGATTTTTCAAATAGTTACTGTATTTTGAAATAATTATGAGCAAAAAAAGGCTTCTAGAAGTTGTAGAAATTCGGCTGATCTGTTCTGTTACGTGTGCGGATATTTTACCGATCGTGTTGACCAGAAAAACTTTACACCATTACTAAAGAAAGCATATGAACTTTATTTCGATTCGAAAGTTGATGATGCAAATGAATCTTGTAAGCCAAATGCAGTTTGTTCGATACATTGGCAGGTTGGTTACGAAAATCGCCGAAGCATAAGTCGATGCCTTTTGGAGTGCCAGTAATATGGCGTGAACATACAAATCACACTACCGATTGTTACTTCTGCTTGACAAATATCCATGGTTTCACTTTTAAAACTAGAAAGTCTGTGATTTATCCAAATATTGAATCGGTTTCGAAACCAGTGCCTCATGATCCAATCACGTGTCCGATCCAAGTACCACCAGAACAATATCCGCTGGACGTGAATGAACCATCAGAAAGTGATAGTTTACCTGCTTTATAAACTAATTCTGACTCAGATTACATACCGGTGAATGATGGTGTTTACTTAATTAACCATTCAGAACTTTCAGATCTAATACGTGATCTCGCTCTTACCAAAGGACAAGCGGAATTACTCGGTTCGCGACTCAAAGAATGGAATCTTTTAGCGCCCAATACTCCGATATCTAAATTTCGTCATAGACAAAGAGAACTTGTTCAATACTTTGAGATGGATGATGACATTTGCTATTGCAAAGATGTAAACGGTCATGAGCACATAGTCAACGAATGGCGATTTTTCATCGATTCTTCCAAGACTAGTCTAAAAGCCGTGTTATTGCATAACAGATATTTATTTTCATCAATTCCAGTCGCCTACTCTGTTCATATGAAAGAAACTTATGACAATATGGCTATACGTTTAGAAAAAATAAAGTACAATGACTACCAATGGCGGATTTGTGGAGACCTAAAGGTCATTGCAATTCTCACGGGCATGCAGACTGGGTATACTAAATTTTGTTGCTTCCGATGTAAATGGGACAGCCGCAACAGACAGGAACATTATGCAAGAAAGGTGTGGCCTATCCGGGATCGTATGCAGCTCGGGCATAAAAATGTAATACACGAGCCATTAGTTAACAAAGACAGCTTCATTTTACCACTGTTACATATAAAGTTGGGGCTCATGAAGAATTTTGTAAAAGCGTTAGATAAAACGAGCAAAGCTTTCACTTATCTTCGAGAAAAGTTTCCGCAAGTTAGCGATGCAAAGATAAAGGAAGGTATCTTTGAACGACCTCAGATTAGGAAAGTTATTGCAGACAAACAATTCGAGAACTTGTTACATGGTAGTGAACTTCGCGCATGGATGGCATTCAAATCGATCGTCGATAATTTTCTGGGAAATCACAAATCTGTCGACTATGTTGCATATTGTTAAGCAGTGCATAGATGCATACAGAATTATGGGCTGTAACATGTCCCTCAAAATCCATTTGCTCGATTCGCATCTTGACTTTTCCCCTGACAACCTTGGCGAAGTCAGCGATGAACATGGAGAACGATTCCATCAAGATATCGCCGTAATGGAGTCACGTTATCAAGGACGGTGGAGTGTGACCATGCTTGCCGATTATTGTTGGATGCTTCATCGCGATGTACCACATGCCATTCACCGACGAAAGTCGACTGCAAAGAAATTCAAGCCTACATAACTGTTATACTTCTTGTACGAATGATGTTGTAATACTGTATGCGTTGTTAAATAAGTTCAATTGCGTATTTCTAGAGATCCCGACCTGATAGAGAAAAACGGTTTGCAGATTTAAAAACAGCGCATTAAAATTGACCAGAAAAACATAGAAATGTTAGAGAAAGAAAAAAAAAGTTTTTTTTTGTTAGTCAGTGTAATCGACAATGTGGAAACCATAGAAGCATATCCCTTCTCAGTGTCCCTGGTAAAATCTACTCTAGAATCCTAGAGCAGAGACTCCGACGCCTAGCTGAGCCACAATTGGATGAGGTCCAATGCGGATTCCGAGCAAACCGAAGTACTCAAGACCTAATCTTCACACTCAGACAGCTGAGTGAAAAGGCCCTTGAGTATAAGAGTGAGATCCATCTTTGTTTCATAGATCTGGAAAAGGCGTTTGACAGGGTCCCGTGGAGCAAACTTTGGGACTGTTTGGCAAGGAAGAATATTCCAGCACCTCTGATTCATGCTATACAGAGCTTCTACAAGTCTTGCAGAAATTATGTGAGGACAGCAAACCATAAGTGAGAAGAGTTCAGAACCACCACTGGTGTAAGACAAGGTGATATCCTATCACCTTACCTCTTCATACTCCTTATGGACGATGTCATCAAGGCATGTAAGGAGAGAACAAGAAAGTATTCAGTGGGGTACTGGAAGATGAGACAGGTCTATATTTCAGAGCTGGCATTTGCTGATGATGTTGCCCTGATTGCTAAATCAGAGGCACATCTCCAATCCAACCTGCAAGTATGGAAGGAAGAGCTGGAGAAGAGAGGGATGGTCATAAGAGCTCTAAAACAAAATCCATGGTGATATCACGAGAAGAAAGAAAACATCAGATTAAGTTGGGAGAACAGGTCCTGGAGCAGGTCGACCACTTTAAATATCTCGGAGCTATTATAGACCGAAAGGGAGGCATCAAAGAAGAGTTGGCCACTCGAAAAGCAGCAGCTGGGAGACTTTTTCAGGCCATAAATCGTGGATTCCTCAGCAAGAAAGAGGTTGGTAAGAAAACGAAGATGGCTGTATACCGCTCCACCTATGTCCCAGTCTTGACATATGGATGCGAGTCATGGGCAATGACTACAACCCACAAAAGCCAGATCCAAACCTCAGAAATGAGGTATCTGAGGAAAGTGGTTGAAGTAACAAGAAGAGACATGGTCCGCAACCGGACGATCCGTCAAGGCCTAAAATCCCATCCGCTGCAGACCCAAATAGAACAGTCCCAACTAAGATGGTTTGGCCATGTCTGCAGAATGGGAGAAGATCGGCTACCACGACAAGCATGGGAAACAAAGAGCCAGGGATCCAGACCTCCAGGACGACCCAGAGTCCGCTGGGAGGACAACATTAGACAATCTTGAAGGACCGAGGACTAGAATGGAACCAGGCCAGGAAGAAGACAGCTGATAGAATGGTCTGGCGCTCTCTCTTCCAAACCTCTACACCTCACGGTAGAAGGGGAACGACTAAGTAAGTAAGTTTTCCCAGGACCTGTTTGCTTTAAATCACGATTACAAGCAACACAAGAGAGAAAACCGGACTGATTCTAAAGGCGACGAACTGGAACGGACTACGGACTACGACTTATGGAACATGGAACACAAGAAGTATAAATGGGAAGGAAGAGGAGCTGGTGGAAGAGATGAGGAAAGAAAAACTAGAAATCCTGGCTATAACGGAAACAAAGAAAAAAGGACAAGGAGTCATGGATCTCGATGGCAACACGCTGCTCTACAGTGGTGTACCCATATCCGAAAGAGCTAAAGGGGGCGTGGGTTGCATTGTGGCCCAAAATCAAAAAGATAGTATCAAGGGGTGGAACTTTGTCTCAGAGCGCATTATGGTTGTAAAACTAAAAGAAGGAGAAACCATAGTCAACCTGGTCATAGTGTATGGGCCAAATGAGGATGAGAGAGCAGAGGTCAATGAGGAATTCTTCGAGCTGCTTCAAAGGACAGTGGATGACTGCCTAGATGAAGTTATCATGCTCGGAGATTTTAATGCCAGAGTTGGAAATGACCATGCTAGATGGGGTGGAGTTATCGGAAGATATGGAGAAGATACTCTCAATGACAATGGAAAGCGACTCCTTAGATTCTGCAGTGAGCAGAATCTGATCATTATAAACACAAAGTTCCCCCATAAGCGCATACATGCCTACACTAGATGTGAACCAACAACGAATGAGAAGTCAGTGATCGACTATGCAATTGTTCGGAGAACTTACTTACTTAGTCGTTCCCCTTCTACCGTGAGGTGTAGAGGTTTGGAAGAGAGAGCGCCAGACTATTCTATCAGCTGTCTTCTTCCTGGCCTTGTTCCATTCTAGTCCTCGGTCCTTCAAAGATTGTCTAATGTTGTTCTCCCAGCGGACTCTGGGTCGTCCTGGAGGTCTGGATCCCTGGCTCTTTGTTTCCCATGCTTGTTGTGGTAGCCGATCTTCTCCCATTCTGAAGACATGGCCAAACCATCTTAGTTGGAACTGTTCTATTTGGGTCTGCAGCGGGTGGGATTTTAGGCCTTGACGTATCGTCTGGTTGCGTACCATGTCTCTTCTTGTTACTTCAACCACCTTCCTCAGATACCTCATTTCTGAGGTTTGGATCTGGCTTTTGTTGGCAAATGCCAGCTCTGAAATACAGACCTGTCTCATCTTCCAGTACCCCACTGAATACTTTCTTGTTCTCTCCTTGCATGCCTTGATGACATCGTCCATGAGGAGTATGAAAAGATAAGGTGACAGGATATCACCTTGTCTTACACCAGTGGTGGTCCTGAACTCTTCTGACTTATGGTTTGCTGTCCTCACATAATTTCTGCAAGACTTGTAGAAGCTCTGTATAGCATGAATCAGAGGTGCTGGAATGTTCTTCCTTGCCAAACAGTCCCAAAGTTTGTTCCAGGGGACCCTGTCAAACGCCTTTTCCAGATCTATGAAACAAAGATGGATCTCACTCTTGTACTCAAGGGCCTTTTCACTCAGCTGTCTGAGTGTGAAGATTAGGTCTTGAGTACTTCGGTTTGCTCGGAATCCGCACTGGGCTTCATCCAATTGTGGCTCAGCTAGGCATCGGAGTCTCTGCTCTAGGATTCTAGAGTAGATTTTACCAGGGACACTGAGAAGGGATATGCCTCTGTGGTTTCCACATTGTCGATTGTCACCCTTTTTGAAAATCGGTGTTATGATGGCTGTTCGGAGAAGCTCATTCAAATATGTCCGAGATGCAAGAGTCTGGAGGGGGCCAGAGATTGGAAGTGATCACTACCTGTTAGCAATCAAACGAACAACTGAAAGAGTTGCTCAGCCTAGGAACTGCTCAACATTACGCAAGAACCCAAGTAAACGAGCAGGAGAAATGAGCATTAGGACCTACAAGCTGAGAGAGCCAGGAATTAAGACCAAATATCAGGGACTTATTGCTGCAGCGGTGAGCAACACAGAAAAACGACCTGATGACTTGGAAATTCTCTGGATTAAATTCAAGGATATCATAAAGACAGCTGCTGCAGAAGCATGCGGTGAAGTCCGACTTGGGAACCAGAGAAAGAGGACACCTTGGTGGACAGAGGAAGTCAAAGAGAAAGTAAGAGAGAAGAAAATGGCATGGAAACAATACTTTGGAGCTAAAAAAACAACAGGACAAATGGAAAAATATAGAGAATATGTGACACTCAGAACAGAAGTAAAGAATAAAGTGCTAGCAGCAAAACAGAAGTCCTGGGAAGAATTTGGAGAAAAGCTAGAAAAAGATGCACAAGAAAACCAGAAATTGTTCTATAAGACCCTCAAGAACATGAGGAAGGAAAAACAATGCCCTCTCAAATTTATAAAGGACAAGCAAGTCAAATTGCTTACTGCCCCGAAGGAAGTAATGGAAAGATGGAAAGAATATTTCTCAGAACTCCTTGATGGTGAGCAAGGTCAAGCATCATAAACGATAACCACTAGCACAGAAGATGAAACAAATGGTGATGAAGATGACATAAAGATAGAAGAACTGAAGGCAGCACTGGAGAAAATCAAGATGGGCAAAGCAGCAGGGCATGATGGTATAACACCAGAAATGGTTAAGTACATGGGAGCATCGGGCGACCTGTTACTCTTAAGGGTCCTACAGGCAGCATGGTGCAAGAAGACCATACCAAAGGATTGGGAGATTGCCATCATAACACCAATTGTCAAAAAGGGTGACAATCGACAGTGTGGAAACCATAGAGGCATATCCCTTCTCAGTGTCCCTGGTAAAATCTACTCTAGAATCCTAGAGCAGAGACTCCGACGCCTAGCTGAGCCACAATTGGATGAGGTCCAGTGCGGATTCCGAGCAAACCGAAGAACTCAAGACCTAATCTTCACACTCAGACAGCTGAGTGAAAAGGCCCTTGAGTATAAGAGTGATATCCATATTTGTTTCATAGATCTGGAAAAGGCGTTTGACAGGGTCCCTTGGAGCAAACTTTGGGACTGTTTGGCAAGGAAGAATATTCCAGCACCTCTGATTCATGCTATACAGAGCTTCTACAAGTCTTGCAGAAATTATGTGAGGACAGCAAACCATAAGTCAGAAAATGAAGATGGCTGTATACCGCTCCACCTATGTCCCAGTCTTGACATATGGATGCGAGTCATGGGCAATGACTACAACCCACAAAAGCCAGATCCAAACCTTAGAAATGAGGTATCTGAGGAAGGTGGTTGAAGTAACAAGAAGACATGGTACGCAACCAGACGATACGTCAAGGCCTAAAATGACACCCCCTGCAGACCCAAGTAGAACAGTCCCAACTAAGATGGTTTGGCCATGTCTGCAGAATGGGAGAAGATCGGCTACCACGACAAGCATGGGAAACAAAGAGCCAAAGATCCAGACCCCCAGGACGACCCAGAGTCCGCTGGGAGGACAACATTAGACAATCTTTGAAGGACCGAGGACTAGAATGGAACCAGGCCAGGAGGAAGATAGCCGATAGGATAGTCTGGCGCTCTCTCTTCCAAACCTCTACACCTCACGGTAGAAGGGGAACGACTAAGTAAGTAAGTAAGTAAGTTTTCCAAGGCCAGGAACTTGCAGAACACCAGCCGTCAGAGGAATTAACTCATATTACCCAGACGAAGTCATAAAAGGAATTATACAAACAGTTTTCCCAGGCCAGGAATTCGCAGAACACCAGCCGTCAGAGGAATTAACTCATTGTTAAGTCATATTTTTTGTTAATGGGAGTTAAGTGTTAAAGATTCGTATGTACGGGTTGGATTTTTGTACACACGCTAGTAAGCACGCTCTTACTAATGAGATGATTTGTTACTTGTGGGCTGTGTGCTCTGTAATTTTTGAACATAGCTCAAGCTAAGTCTGTGTCAGTCTTTTTAAGGAAAAAGGATAAAAATAAGATAGTGCTCGAATGTTCTTAGTGTTAGTTTGGGAAGGTTACGGGGAAGCTGAGCTGTATTCTCAAGCGGTTAGTTCACGCATGAAGAATTTTGACTGAATCGTACGGGGAGAATGTGATCTCGGGTTCAGTGTGTTCCTGGCAGGGCTTCGAGATGGCTTTCCTGTCTCGCTAGTGCGTTCCAGGGTGTTTCTGCGTAAAGGGGAGAATTTTGATAGATATTGAAGATATCTTTTTGAGGCCGTGGAGTATACCGGCTGCGATTATTATCATTGATGAAGATATTCATGCAAATCTTTGTTCCTAATGGATGTGTACGATGGTTTATTATGAAATAAGAGATACTACAAGCTGCTTTGTTATGCAGCCTATTTTCCCCCCACGGATGTGTTTACTAGATATCTAAGATATTGGAAGTTTGTTCCTGAAGGATATTTTATGTAATAATGTACTGCGCTGAGGCCTGTGGTTTAGGCAACCGATTTGATGGATATTTTATACTTGATGCCCCATGATTTGCTGTGGTGGTTTATGCAACCGATTTTATGGATTTACTTACATGTTGCTTCATGATTATGCTGTGAATTGTCTTGCCATGACGTCTACGTGACCGTCTCGTCAATAAACTGTAGAACGTTTCCACTAGTTACCACATTTCCTGACTTCTACGTTTGCTGTGGTGTGTGATTCCAGTCTACTTAGGTATACCAGAACTCTTGTGACATTCGCGTATATGGATATACATATTTACACACATGTCGGCCATCTGTAAGCCCGACCAAGGCTGATTGTATTCATGAGCATATATATTACCTTTGTCTTCCTGTGCCACAAAGAAAATGTACCGCAACATAAAGTGGGGAGCCAATACACTGTGCTGTCGTGTGTCTTGTCACTCATTTCGCAGTGTCATTGCATTCTTTGCAATATTTTTTCTTTAGTTTGCTTTTTTGTTTAGTTGATTCTGCGAACGTGGTCATTTGTTCTTATATTTTGTCTATGTCACTCTTGTTTACGTTGTCTTTTTTCTTATAAACGGATACTATTGTGATGCATATTTTGTAAGTAATTTATAACATTATTAATAGTTGAAAAGGTAATTATACAAGTTCTTATGCAAGGACTTGCTACCCACTAAGTTGGGATAAAGTTAGTTTCTCCAGATATTTTGTACAAGTTACATGTCTTATAAAATCGAGCATAATGTCAAGTTTAGACTACTTCATTAAACAAGGGAAATCCCTTGGTATAACTACTGAAGAGGTAAGAGAATTCGCACTTGTCGAATATGACAAGGCTCAGAAAATGGAGGCTGAAAAACATAAAATGGAGGCTTAAAAACAGAAAATGGAAGCTGAAGATAGAAAATTGCACATGCAGGCTGAAGAGAGAAAACTTCAAATGGAAATTGAAAAACAAAAAATGGAGGCTGAAGATAGGAAATTTCAGATGGAAACTGAAAAACAGAAATTAGAGGCGGAAAAACTTCACAAACAAATGGAAATGGAAGAGAAAAAAATTCAACAGCAAATGCAAATGGAAGAGAAAAAAATTCAACAGCAAATGCAAATGGAAGAGAGGAAACTTCAGATGCAAGCTGAAGAAAATATGAGGCTGCACGAGGAAAAGGTGTTGTCTATAGAGCTGGAGAGATTAAAGGTGATGAATAATGTTAATACACAAAATCAACTGCATTTCCTTTGTCTTGCGAAAAATCTCAGATTGTCAGCCATCATTACACTCTTACTCATCATTACACTAAACATGACGTTAGTACCCAAACTACTTCTCATAAGACAAATACTTATTCTTATAAGCTCAGATTGCCTGCTTTTAAACCTACCTCTGACGATATCGTATTTTACCTGAATAGATTTGAACTTACATGTGAATCTCAGAGGGTAGATAAGTCGGAATATTGTGCACGACTTATGGAACTACTTACGGGTGAAGCAACGAATGTTGTAATTAGGTTGGAGCGACCTGACAAGAATAACTATGATACTGCCAGGGCTGCCTTGAAAAGGAAACATCAGCTTAATGAAGACGGTTATCGTCTGCGCTTTAAGACTCTATTACCGAAGACTGGGGAAGATTTTTCAGAGTTTATAGCAAATATACGTCTTACGTTTTCACGTTGGATTGAACTTTCAACAACTCAACACACATATGAAGCCCTTATGGACTTATTGCTTCGTGACAAAGTCATGTCATCAGTTAACACTTCTTTTCTTTCTTTTCTAAATGAGCGAAAGCCTACGAACTTGAAAGATATGGAACAATACTGTTGCCAATACGTCACGGCACACCCAAATGTGACTGTTAGCCACTCTCAAGTCAGAGAGGGTTTACCCGTGGCTTCGGCAATACCATATGGTCCTAATTTGCGCCATAGATCTCAAAGTGCTGATCGCAATTTTGGTAGGAGAGATAATCGTGATTTTGGACAGTACCAAGGGGTCCATCACGTAGTAATTCTCCTTCTCCAAGAAACTGGAGACAATTTAACGGACCTCAGCATTTTGGTTCCAACAATTATGGAAATTTTGGAAGGGGTAACTACACTAGAGATTATCAACCTTACAATAATTTTTCGCGGAGACAACAAAATCCATCTAATAGGTATTTTGATCAAAGGGGAATAAGTAATTGCAACAATGCTAACTGGGGTTCAAATCAGAACAATGGTCCTAATAGAGGAAATAGCAATGGCCCCAATAGAAATAATAGTTGTCATAGATCTTGATATGACGGTAGATCTCCAAATGATAGATAGCATTGCCATGCTAACTCTGCTGAACAGGAGCCCAGGTTATCAATAATCAAGGTAACAATAATGATAGTGTCTCTAATGCTACTGCTTGCTCTGCTTTCGATTTCGAGAGAGCATCTCAGTGCCCGGAGTGCACAACTTTGTTCCAACCTACAGCGGTGACGACCTTGAGTTGCGGTCATCCTCTTCCCACTCTTCCTGCCTTAGCTGCGCATGACGGAAGAGGGTCTCTTACTCTCATAAGGGATTTGTAAATAATAATCCAGTCTCACTTCTCTTTGATTCTGGATGCACAACTGTTGGATTAG
This sequence comes from Oreohelix idahoensis, assembly GCA_024509875.1. NCBI lineage: Eukaryota > Metazoa > Mollusca > Gastropoda > Stylommatophora > Oreohelicidae > Oreohelix > Oreohelix idahoensis. Next base: position 68,922 of record JAMPIV010011160.1, read on the forward strand.
ACAGTCTCTAGTTCATCCATCTAGCGCAACAGGTAAAATGGTGAAATGTGTGACATTCGGTGGGACAGTTGAGACTTGTCCGACTGCCATAGTCCACATTGCCACACCATTTTTCACTGGTTATATACACGCATGTATGCTCAGAGCGCCTATCGCTGACCTTACTGTTGGACAGATACATGGTGTAAAGGTGTGTACGCCGGTACAAATTGCTGCTTGGGAACGGCAACATAACCTTACAGCTTCCACCTTAGGGGCTATGCCACGGTCTTATCACCAGGTGCATTCTGCTGACGTGATACATTCTGCTGATTTGGTGAAATCTTGCAGTATTGATGATACGATTGTTCATCATACTAATGTTGGTGCTTCTTTTAGCCCAGTTCGACATACCTCAGTACGTCGTTACTCTAACGTTGATTCTTCTTTAAGTACCATTATAGAAGAAGATCCTTCAGTTTTGTCTGACACACACACTAACTTTATAGCTACGACTGAATCTACATCCAGTCACGTTTATTGCAACTTCTTTGCCGCAATGACTAGTGTTTTCTTTTCTACATGTACGAACTTAATTGTTAGTACATATCTATACATTATGAGTTTCTTTACTTTTTTTACTGGGTCGGTTAGCTCAGTATCTTCGTCTTTTACGACTTTTTGTCGTACTTACTGCTTTTCTTTTAAACTTCGACGTAGGTCCAAGATTACTGCTGTCTGTTTTTGCATTTTTATTGTATGCTTCTTGCTTTTTCTTTGCCCGGTACACAGGCTATGACTTCAGTTCAGCCTTTGAGATGTACGCATTTGTCAACTGCATTTCCTTTGTCTTGCGCAAAATCTCAGATTGTCAGCCATCATTACACTCTTACTCATCATTACACTCAACATGACGTTAGTATCATTTGTATATTCGCGACTTTTCTCTACATCATTACACGCTGCTATTTTTCTCAGATACTTTTATGACCCAGTTTAATTCAGGATTCCAGGTTAGTCTGTGCTACTTTCTCTGTTACCCTTTCTTGTGTAACGGAGGAAGGTTTGATTAACATCTTACAGTGGTCAGAAGTTTACACAGCCACATGCGGTAGGTTAAATTTGAAGTTAACTGTTGCCTTTCATAAAATCCTACCGTTATTAAAATAGTGATTTTCATTTGTGTTTTTTTTTCACAGCGACGGCTTTTCGATGAGAATCAGAGCTGCTATATTGATTGATTATGCTGTTAATTTACAATCTGGTGTATTTGTCGCCTTGCGCAAGTTTTGCTGTTCAAGTGAAGCCAGTCGGCATGTTGACTCCGTATTGGATGATTTTACCTCTTCATGTTCATAGGATGTTTCAAGACCACTGGAGTTTTCCTTACTATGTAACTTCTTTAGGATAGTAGATAGTATTGTATATTAGTATAGTATAGTGTATTAGATAGTATTGTATTGGGATATGGTATAACTTCTTTAACATAGTATATGGGTTCATCGTTATGCACTATTTCATTGCCATGTTATTATTATATGACTGTGTTCTGATAATGCGCCATCTCATTCCCATATTATTCTTATACTACTGTGTTTTGATAGACGTTGAGCGGGTGACGATTGTAATGATGATACTAGTGTTACTTAACTTATCATTACGATACATTTCGGTATTGTACATTTTTTGGTTAAAAAAAATGAAGACAAGAGAAAAGGTATTTTTTTTCTCTCTGACATTGTAATGTTTTTTCATTACCCATCGCTTAGTTGTGCGCCAGTGGTAACTATTTATAACTGTATTGTTAAATTTTTTTAGTCCATGTCCATAATAATTCATTATTAGTACCGTATAAGTGTATTAATTGGTTAAATTGCCTATTATGCTATATTTAGATTGTGGCTTCCTTTGTATGGTTTTTGATATATATATATATATATATATATATATATATATATATATATATATATATATATATATATATATAATATATATATATATATATATATATATATATATTATATATATATATATATATATATATATATATATACATTGCATTTTTGATCGATGCTGTTTTGTCATAATTGTATTTATTTTACATGCAATGTATTGTTTAATTTCAATTGTTATCATGATGTATCTGTACCTTCTTTCATTACACACATATCTTTACTTTCTTTCTTTGCTGGCATTCTTTATTTTATTTCATCTTTTCTTTTTGCTTTCTACTTATTGGTTCATATTTTGTTTATGCTTGCATACTTCATCTATGTCTGCATTTGATTCTATTTGCATACTTTTTCTTCATACTCTACTCACACTTCCATCCCTTTATTGTTAGGTTAATTATATGACTTAACATAATGTAATTATTTGTTGTAGATATTAGAATGTCATCGACCTCAAATTTTTTGTTCCATGTACTTTTCAAAAAATAAATAATGATGTCATTCCCCCCCCCCCCCCCCCCGGGGGGTCGGTGTACTCTGTTAAGTCATATTTTTTGTTAATGGGAGTTAAGTGTTAAAGATTCGTATGTACGGGTTGGATTTTTGTACACACGCTAGTAATCACGCTGTTAGTGATGAGATGATTTGTTAGTTGGGGGCTGTGTGCTCTGTAATTTTTGAACATAGCTCAAGCTAAGTCTGTCTCAGTCTTTTTAAGGAAAAGGGATAAAAATAAGATAGTGCTCGAATATTCTTAGAGTTAGTTTGGGAAGGTTACGGGGAAGCTGAGCTGTATTCTCTAGCGGTTAGTTCACGCATGAGGAATTTTGACTGAATCGTACGGGGAGAATGTGATCTCGGGTTCAGTGTGTTCCTGGCAGGGCTTCAAGATGGCTTTCCGATCTCGCTAGTGCGTTCCAGGGTGTTTCTGTGTAAAGGGGAGAATTTTGATAGATATTGAAGATATCTTTTTGAGGCCGTGGAGTGTACCGGCGGCGATTATTATCATTGATGAAGATATTCATGCAAACCTTTGTTCCTAATGGATGTGTACGATGGTTTATTATGAAATAAGAGATACTACAAGCTGCTTTGTTATGCAGCCTATTTTCCCCCCATGGATGTACTTACTAGATATCTAAGATATTGGAAGTTTGTTCCTGAAGGATATTTTATTGTAATAATGTACTGCGCTGAGGCCTGTGGTTTAGGCAACCGATTTGATGGATATTTTATACTTGATGCCTGTTGCAAGTGGCGTGTTGCAAGGCGTGGTTTGGTTAGCTCTGAACAATGTTCCATGTGATATTAATAAAACAGTTATAAATGTCTGGCCATTGAAAATATATGGCATAGATATGTAGATATCCTATCAGTCCTTGTCCAATAATCAAATTACTGTATGCAGATTGTCATAGCTGTATGCACGCGCGGTTGGGGTTTTCCAACGGCCGACAGTGAGTCTATGAGTCTGGTAAAATCAAATACTATGGACTGTAATTCATCCTTCCTTAATTTTCACTTTCGTACTGACCTTTAATCAATTCAAATCTTCGTAATAGCAATGGACTGACCCATGTCCGTACTTGCATAAAATATATCTGTATGGCAATACCATGCTCAACATTGGAAGGAAAGTCAGACGCGTCTTAACAGCTTGACGGTCAATGTAAAAAGGGTATGGTTTCTTAGTTACCGACTGTGTCCTAAACAACGCTATACACGTCATAATCGATCGTGTATGAAGCGTTCAGTAATTGAAACATCTATCGCAATATATTAAATGTCTTAACCTTTACAATTGCACGTCTGGTAACCTTTAGCAGACGGCGTTAATATCATATACCGTAACAATTCCCCATGATTTGCTGTGGTGGTTTATGCAACCGATTTTAGGGATTTACTTACATGTTGCTTCATGATTATGCTGTGAATTGTCTTGCCATGATGTCTACGTGATCGTCTCGTCAATAAACTGTAGAACGTTACCACTAGTTACAACATTTCCTGACTTCTACGTTTGCTGTGGTGTGTGATTCCAGTCTACTTAGGTATACCAGAACTCTTGTGACATTCGCGTATATGGATATACATATTTACACACTTGTCGGCCATCTGTAAGCCCGACCAAGGGTGATTGTATTCATCAGCATATATATTAACTTTGTCTTCCTGTGCCACAAAGAAAATGTACCGCAACACTCATATTTCCAGACCTTAAGTGATTCAAAAAGCATCTAACTACAGGGCTGTAGGTCCATTCTAAATCTGTGCCAGGAGACGTGTGTATTCCCAAAATTTTGGGGTAAGTGTAAACAAATTATCTACTAATGTAAATTCTACAGGTTTCTTGCTAAGTGGTTATATATGAGGCTGGCAGCCTCAACATATAAACATATTATATTCATGAACCACTACTGCAAGAGCTGGTGATTGTTTCTGACTAGTCGTGAGGGGAAACCCGACAGCAGAGATGACCTAGACCCCGACGGAAGTAGCGACGAGTAATGAGTGATGATTACATCACATGTGCCTAAAGTGTATAGAATCATTTTGTGAGAAATTGTAATTCAGGCAAATCATTATCCATGCACCCCAGATGCAATTTCCTAGTTGACACCCAGAAGGATATTGGTGAATTTTCATTCTATTCTCCGAGTTACATTGTGTGCTCGGGAAGTTAATTCTTCTGAGAGGTTAACATTCGTGGGTGGAACGCATGAAAATGGGCCTGTTTGCGGAGAACCAATGTACTGAGGCATTTGTTTATTTCTAATTTGTCACAGTTCGTGGTTACAAGACATCGGACTTAAGTACTGAAGTTCCTACGCCACTTGTGTGAGAGAAGAGTATCACCACCAACCGCCTACAGTGGACGAATTACGCGGAGAAATGTACTCATCACCAAAAAAGAAGTGATAGAAACCCCAGCTGCAGGACTCACCTGTAGCTAAGTTGTGTATAACAGGCTACAGCAAAAATACGGACAGTATAAGTCACGCCCTACCAAAACCTCAATGAGGAAAAATTTAATATAACTTTCACCCCCTTTAATCCTTATTTTAACTTGTTGAACTAATTGACTATTAAATTTGTTGTATGTTATTTTAAACTAAACAATAATAGTTGATTCAGTTAATTGGTACGAAAGCAAACGTATGAGCCAATTTTTCTTTATATATATATATATATATATATATATATATATATATATATAGAGAGAGAGAGAGAGAGAGAGAGAGAGAGAGAGAGAAAGAGAGAGAGAGAGCCATTAATTATAAGAGGGCATTCGTTGGATTACTCCAACTGGGGGGCTTGACGGGCCAGAATCATAGCATAACCCCTTCACAAAAGGCGACGGACCAGATAATAAGTTAACAAATTTTCTCAGCCCTTAAGCAGCGTTTGTTCTTGACTTCTGGGAATTTCTTGTGAAGGCTCCCCTAAGGTAGAAAAGTCATTCCTCTTCTATCTACATCTTTGCCAAGAGTAATCTTGCGGGAAGATAGATACCTTGGACGACCTACTTTTAGATACGCTTTCGTGGTGACCATTAGTGGATGACAACTGCAAAGCAAGGGGAGGCGATCCCGTGACAACAGCATACGAAAATACGTTTGAAGCTATTGTGAGTTTTAAAAAAATTGATATACGTTCTACACAATGAATACAATGAAAAAAGGTAAAGGCAGTTTTTAAGGCAGATAATGCCGTAGGTGAATGAAGCAGAACTTGGAGCGGAGTCCGGAGCTGCAGCTTGCAGGAGTGGAGCAGCAGCTTTTTGTCCGGAATAGGAGCGGAGCCGTAGCACAGAAAATTTTTACTGCTCCGGTGCTCCAGGTAATTTTTTTTTCATTTTCAAACCAAAATTAATGATATTATTTTAAATGTATTGTACGTGTGTGTGTACTGGGCAATGTTACGCAGTAGTTTTTGGCAGGAATAGCCTATGAGATATTAGGTATAAGGTCTCTAGAAATTGGCTCGTTAAGAAAGAATAAAGACCTATTCGAAATAGGGACAAGAAGACGAGAATGCGAATGCTTTCCACTGGACAGTGTTTTCTAATTAACTATGGAATGAGTTAGGTTTCCCCACGACCTTAGCTTCTGCCCTTAGATCCCGTAAAAGAAAAAGCTCCCAACCTCATCTGAGTAGAGAAATGTTCCTATATGTGAATATGTAACACCGACAGCACGAGTGATACATTAACAAACTAGATAATGATCAAACGATCGTTGGGTTTATTAATGAAATATCCACACATATAGGGTTAGTAATGGTTAGAACGTGATGATGGTGAAAGACGATTTGCACAAAACACAAAGATGAGAAAATAAAAGTGCAGTTAATTAAGTAGTAATTAATTAAGAATGAACTGGTGCAAAGCGAAATGATGATGATGTGATATGATACGTGTTACCAAAATGGTGAGTAATCTACACAGTCCATGTGTCTCTAAAGTCTTCTCGTTGATATGATGATTCACATGTATGCATAAAATGTCCCAAGTTGTTATACGTTATGTCGAGTGGGGTATCTCTAAGTCGAGGACGTTCTGATGAAAACTGTGGTCGTACTGTGAACGCTTACGAGATATATATATATACTGTTCAAAAAAAGAAACGCATAGCTATCTGAGGGCGCGTTTTTTTTTAGTTTGTAAGTAAAATTTGGTGCTAGGGTATATAAAAACCAGTCTCAAATGTTCTTTACAGTGTCAAATGCACGTGTTGACCTGAATTGCGTTCGTTTGTTTGTAATCGTTACAACGCAGTGGTCAATAGTGTTTATGACGCAATTTTTGACCACAGCTCATGTTGCGCGCACGTGAAAGCAACAAAATTTGGGGTGAACACTATTCACTGACTACGCAACTGAAACCCTTTAAAAGGATAACGCTACACACAAAAAATTCAGTTCATTTTCAAGCCGACTTTTATGGCATCTCTATCGATAAATTTAAGGAACATTGCTATTTGCCGACTGCATGTAGGCGAAAGTCAAAGTCAGGTTGCCAGGCATCTAAACGTGGATCAGAGTACCATCAGTCGACTTTGGCACCGGTTCCAAGCCACTGGCTCAGTTGAAGACCGGCATCGCAGTGGACGACCCAGAGTGACAACAGCAGCGGAGGATCGCTTTATTTGGCTTCGTCACCTCAGAGACAGGTTTACAACAGCTTCCTCAACTGCCCAATCATTGCCTGCAGGACGTCATGTGTCTGATCAAACTGTCCGGAATAGAATGCATGACGCTGGACTTTGGGCACAACGATCTCACTGAGGACCTGTTCTTACGCGCCGCCATCGCCAAAATCGATTTCTTTGGGCCAACCAGCATCGTCCCTGGGCAGCTGACAATCAATGGAGACGTGTCTGGTTTAGTCACGAATCTTTCTTTTTGTTGCAGCGTCATGATAGACGGCGTAGGGTCTACCGTAGGCGAAATGAACGTTTTGCCCAAAATTGCGTTGATGAAGCTCCGCCGCACGGTGGTGGAGGTGCAATGGTGTGGAGAATGATCAGTTACAACGGAAGGAGTCAATTGGTGCACATTGAAGGAGGCTTGAACGCGCAACGATACGTCCATGAAATTCTTCGACCCCATGTCCTTCCACTTTTGGCTGCCCAAAGATCTGTGTTTCAACAGGACAACGCCAGACCCCATTGTGCACGGTTGACCACGCAGTTCCTGACTGCCAACAACATTCTCACCCTTCCCTGGCCATCCCTGTCTCCAGACATAAGTCCGATTGAGCACCTGTGTAATGAGCTGCAAAGACGTGTTTGTCGCCGAGACATTGCTCCAGCCAATCGTCGTGATCTGTTCCTGGCACTTCAGGAAGAGTGGGCAGCCATCCCAAAGGCCCACATCAGACGTCTGATCGCATCCATGCCCAGGAGATGCCAGTCGCTGATCGATGAAAGAGGAGGCCACACACCATACTAACGGGTAAGCCCGTACGCCAAAAAACTCTCGTGACCCAGATGCAAAACAACTGTCAATTGATTGGTTGAATCCTAAGGTATTCTTGTGTGCAATTTGAACAATTAACTCATTAAATTTAAAATGTTATTGAATGTCAAAATTATGGCTACGTGTGTGCCTTCAGTAGCTATGCGTTTCTTATTTTGAACAGTATATATATACATATACATATACATATACATACACATACACATACACATACACACACACATATATATATATATATATATATATATATATATATATATATATATATATATATATATATATATATATATATATATATATATATATATATATAATATATATAATATATATATATTCCTTCACTGTTTGAGTATATCTCTGTAGTGTTGAATCAACAGTTACACCAATAGCTGTCATATGAACAAAAGGTCTGTTGTCTAATCTCCCGAGGGTACTGGCCAGACTGGATATCTTCACGAAATGTAAATGATATGTAGACTCATTATGTAGTCGTGATTCATAAAATATACTTTAGAGTCTGCTTCATAGAATGCGCTTAAGAATGTGTTGCACTTGGTATAAATATGAGATTCCACTTTTGAGCTCTTTAGCTTGACTTAAGATAATAATGATCTTTCGAGTGATTTGAACTTGTGATAACTCTGTATTGAACTTGTGAGCCAGCAGTATATGGTGACGAAAAATGCTGCGTCCACCTTCTGACTTGTGGGTGAGAAAATATTCCTTTTTAATAGAGGAATGAAAGATGTCCTATGGCGAATTCTGCTTGCCAAATGTCCGTTTTTGATAACTTATTTCTGGTTAGACTCCAGACACGTTGCGTGTAGACTCAGACTTCTGATGAACTGAAGACACACAAAATTCTTCGTACGTTTTTCACATTTAACATCACTGGTTGACTTTCATTCATACTACTGCTCATTACTGATCTCTCTCTGAGTTCGATTCTAATGATGTTAAATATCTTGTGCATGAGAGACTGTGATGATGATGAAGGTGAAGTATGAACTATTAATTACCTCCTATCATCCTATCATCTTCTAGGAAAATCTTCTGATTTTATTAATCAGTTATGCAAGGAATTAATTGAAACTCTATCTTTCGTACATTTAGCTGTGAAATTAAACTAAACAAAGACTAAGAAAATGTATTAATAATCTGTATAAGATCTACTAACCTTATTTTCCCTTCGCAAAATCCTTTAAGAACACAATTCACCACAGAACTGAACTATTATTCACTCTGAATAAACACGTGTATTTAGGCTAGGCGTTTTAGGGTAATCTCTACCTCACAATGTAAAAACTGGACTCCTCTCTCTAGCAAGCTACGCGGTATTATATCAGAAGTCCAATGTGGGTTTCTTGGATCCGTGACGAACAGCTCCGCCCATACAACCAATCCTTAATAGCCCCTCTGGTCACTCATTCACAAGATCGCTCTTGTCCCCTGTCAGTCCAAACGTGGGTGTGGTAATTCGCGACCAACTTTCGTTGCCTGTCTTGTTTGACAAACAGGTATGGAGATAATTGGCGGGCCAATGCAAAAATGCTGTCACAATGTTCTCTGTTTGTTTATTGTTCCATGTGTTGGCAGCACTCTTTGTTACCTCCGCCCATTGTCGCCAGCATGCTAAAATGTTCTCTTTGTGGCACCGCCTATTGATTTACATGCTGGTTGGTTTAATCAGTATGAGACGTTTTCACCTGGCCAAACTGGGCGTCCAATGTGGTGACCTTGCCGAGCAACCAAGATAACAACAGTCCACAGAAATTACAGCATGAGACGTATTCACCTGGCCAATCTGGGCGTCCAATGTGTTGACCCGTCGCTAGCAACAAAGATAACAACAGTCCACAGAAATTTTATAATGCCCAGATGTCTGATTTGGATGACCAGATGTGTTTTCACCGATTTATCACGATGCAAAGTGGGCTTCAAACGATGATGTCAGGTTTTACCACCGATGAAAGAACAAATGCGGTTCTCTAGATACCGGTCGCGAGTAATCTCAACGATGAAATAGCAAATGTGGGATAGCAAATGTGGGATGAAAGTGCACAAATGTGGGAGAAAATACAATACGAGAGATGTAGGAAAAGATAGAGCTATAAGGCCTTTGCGCTCATTTATCACATGTATGGCAATGAAATAAAGTGAATATTGTTTTGTCTTATTCGAAACCCTAGTTGATTTTTTTTATTATTTTCTATACATTTTCATGGATAATTTTAGTCGGAAAAATAAATATCACACTTTTAAATGGAAAATAAATTGTACATCTGTATGATGACAGACCAGCTTGGTCTTTATTCAAAATAACAACATCTTTGTATTAGTTAAATGTTGGCAACACTGGAGTTTTAAAAATTAAAAATGTCATTTGTTAAATAATGTCAAATTTATTTAAAACAATTTAAAATAAATCAATTCTTTTCCATCAAGTTTCATCATCATCATCATCACTTCCAATTTCATTATCTCTCCTTACAGTCTTCTTCTTTGATCCTTAGCCGCCGACCGTTACAGTATGGTTACTATATTGTTCCAGGTAAAAAGGAAGTTCAATTTTTTGTCATAAAAAGGAGGACAAGGAAGGATACCATAATTTAAAAAAAAAGTAGGACATATTTATTTCAATAAATAAATGACAGTGAAACTTATTTTTGCAAGAAACACACAGAGCTATAATTACAAAACCTGAGTTAAAATATTATCATAATCAAGTATAAACGATCCAACAACATGAAATCTTGCAGGATTGTTGATAATTAATTGATTGATTCTTTGGGTCAGCAAGAGAGAGGTTGTTAAGAAAACGAAGATGGCTGTATACCGCTCCACCTATGTCCCAGTCTTGACATATGGATGCGAGTCATGGGCAATGACTACAACCCATAAAAGCCAGATCCAAACCTCAGAAATGAGGTATCTGAGGAAGGTGGTTGAAGTAACAAGAAGAGACATGGTCCGCAACCAGACGATACGTCAAGGCCTTAAATCCCCACCCCCTGCAGACCCAAGTAGAACAGTCCCAACTAAGATGGTTTGGCCATGTCTGCAGAATGGGAGAAGATCGGCTACCACGACAAGCATGGGAAACAAAGAGCCAAGGATCCAGACCCCCCAGGACGACCCAGAGTCCGCTGGGAGGACAACATTAGACAATCTTTGAAGGACCGAGGACTAGAATGGAACCAGGCCAGGAGGAAGACAGCCGATGGGATAGTCTGGCGCTCTCTCTTCCAAACCTCTACACCTCACGGTAGAAGGGGAACGACTAAGTAAGTAAGTAAGATTCTTTGGGAATGACGACTTTTAATTCTCTCATTGGAACTGAAATTAAAATGGGGGATTTTAGAAATGGCGTTTTTCACGTAATTTAGTCTATCGCATAAAAGCATGGATTTCTCGTGATTAACAAAAAAAAAAAAAAAATCCGACAGGCCCACAGTTCGGGCACAAAAAGCCGGACAAATCCTGTCAAAACCGGACGCCTGGTGATCCTACCTTAAGGAGCATGTAGCCACCATTGTAGCTGGTCTCCTTGCAGGAAGGTTGCACCAAGCATTCAGATGCTCTTGTAGTGGTGGTTTTTGTGGCAATTTGTTTCACACGATGAGGTTGCCAACCTCATGTACAACCTCAAATTAGACGCCTTGTGTGTGCATTAGTCCTCTGTTTTCATTGTCTGTTCAGATACCCCCGGTAATTACACTGAGCAAATTTCAAGTTTACATATGTTATTTGTAATATATATATATATATATATATATATATATATATATATATATATATATATATATTTATATATATATATATATATATATATATATATATATATATATATATATATATATATATATATATATATATATATATATATATATATATATAGTAGTAGAGGTAGTAGTAGTAGCTCCTTCAGTCATGACTGACTATGGGAATGCGCCCTTTAGGTGATATCCCGCAGCTGCTTTTTTTTTACACGCTTTTATTTAACTTCACTGGCACGTCACTTTCATGTCACTTTCAAATCTGGCAATCGATTTTTCAATCACTTCCAGATGAGTAATAGCTCTGAAACTTGGCATAGTTGTGTATTCCCTGTGACAATGCAATAATCAGTCAATTATTTAATAATTTAATATTGTAATTATGACACAATGAGTAATTAAAGTTTTTCGTAAAGAAATGTAAACAAATCAGGAGCCATAATCGTTAATTCAAAATTCAAGTGTACGTGGTGTGCTTAATTTTTTTCTATTCGTAAAACAGGGCAGTACTCAAACAAGTTTATAGCTAAATCAAGGGAAACAATCCAAATTATAAAATTATGAATAAAGGGAAAATCGAGTTCGATCTCTAAGATGGACTTCAAATTGAAGAAATTGATTGCACCAAATTAGCAGGCACAAAGCCATGTAATATTGACGCTCTAAAAGAAATGGATCGCTTAAGAAATGTTAGACCAGATTCACAATAAGTAAAAATATAGTTTAGTTTTAGTATGTCATAATTTGTCTAACACTAAAAAGAAGAAATGAAAAACAAATGAAAAAATATTTTAAACACAGGCTGTCAATGCACTAAAAACCCAAAAATAATTTTTCAAGGAGTTTATAGCCTGCAGTCAAAAAATGTAACATCAAATTGGCAAAAAGCGTGGGAAGCTGATTCTGCATGAGATTAACTTCTGCTTTATTCTTCATTAGACACTTATGGATAAAATATGTGAAAGCGCTTAAGCGCAACAAGCTTTGTGGTTGAAAGTTAATGTACTCTCTCGAAAATAGAAAAATTGCGCAAATGACGGTGTGCAAAATGTGACTGATCGATAGACCGACCGAAGTACTTACGGCGGGAATTATGGTATTGAATGAATGAATTGTCCCATTTCACATGATACTGTTCATTTTCATCCTACTTCTAAATGTCTTTGAAGATTTGGCACCATACATCGCCTTTCCACGGTATTTACTTAAATTTGGCTATTTTTCATGGGAAAATAGACCATCTAAATATTAAAACCTAATTCAGGAATGACTACTCAAGACTTTTTTACTCCAGGAATAACTTTCTACTTTTGTCCAACTGGTGTCCCATTTCTCCCCGCCGTACCCCTACAGTTAACAGCTCTGATGAAGTTAGGTAACTGGTAGGAATGCTGGTACCTGTTCTGTGTGACGTGTTCGCAGGCTAAATATTGGATTTAAGTCGACAAATTGTGTTAATGTCTTTTTAAATTATAGCCGCTAAAATATTCAAATATTGCCGTATTAATCCTGGCTGAGTGTATGTACACTTTCTCTTATGTATGCATTCATGTCTAATTGCTCAGTTTTAGAGGCTTAGTGTGTCTGTCATAGCTTACATAATGCCCTGGCAGCCTGCAATTTACCAGCTATGTCGCCTGGTTGTCATTGTAATCCCAAGGATAACCCAAGCGTACTTTGCTCGATCCTAGCAATCTTCTACATTGTTCTGCAAAAATGATGACTCGGGAGTAATTGATCTGGCCGTACTTGACGACTTAAAAAATATACAGTATATATAATACATCAATCTTTGTAAAGAAATACAGTACGCAACATTTTCCTTTCGCTTAATCGAAACCGATCCAGGAAAGTTGATCATTAGTGCAGCTCTCGCAATGATGCAGGAAGTGTTTGTAGAGGTGTTAAAAAAAGGAGCAAGAGGAGGAGGAGATGCAGAAGAAGATGATGATAAAACCGTATGAAGATGCTGACATAACCCAAGCCGAGCCCGAAGAAAAACCTGCGTCTGTTTTAACTGCCGGCCTTGTAATGTTTTTAACAGACCAACGGTATGTTAATGAAGATCATTATTCCACATGTGTATTTATTTCCCGGCCGTAACTTAAATTTCTTTCGGACGAAACTAGTTCATGCTAGGGCTTCGCTGGTGTCGAATTCCTGGTTGAAAATAAAAAATGTATAGATTCATAAGCATATTAATTAATATTCATACCATGATTGAGAAGGAATGACGTTATAATGGCACAGACGTCCTCGTTGCTGAAGAAATGGCGCGTATTTGTGGTTTGGGTAAATAAAGATTAAACGTTGGAATTTCTCGGGGCGTGCTGAAGGAGAATACTCATTGAGCTTGAGACGGTAGAAGCAGAAGTTAATACAACAATAACTGCTTAGACAATTAGTTGTTAGCATTAGAATGGCAAGGGATGGTAGGTGGACGCTGACGATGAATAGGACACACATTGGGGAAACTTGCAGATGGCATTACCCGGCAGACCTTGTTCTGGAATTCCAAGGGTAAGAGAGGTAGAGAGAAACCAAAGAACACACGGAGAAGAGAACTGGAGACTTGTAAATGGGTGATGGCGACATCGAAAGACCTTCTGCTGATTGCACGCATTAGGGAAAAATGTGGCAAACGTTTGTTAAAGATATGCACTTTGGGAGCTGACGAGTAATGAAGATGATAATGATGATGATGATAATGATGATGATAATGATGATGATGGTGGTGGTCGTGATGGTGTTGGTGGTGAAGATGATAATGATTTTAATGACAGACAGCGCACACGAGAATATAGGAAGAAAACTTGTAAAGGTATTTCACTTAGTTCTGAACCACCATATCTTATTAGGCGATTTCTTTTCTCACTTAAAAGTATTTATGTTAGATTTAGTATAGAAATGAATGAGATTTATATTGAGAAGTCTAGTATAGGAAGGAGGGATATTTATAATGAGAAGTCTAGTACAGAAAGGAAGGATATTTATAATGAGAAGTCTAGTACAGAAAGGAAGGATATTTATAATGAGAAGTCTAGTACAGAAAGGAAGGATATTTATAATGAGAAGTCTAGTATAGAAAGGAAGGAGATTTATAATGAGAAGTCTAGTATAGAAAGGAAGGAGATTTATAATGAGAAGTCTAGTATAGAAAGGGAGGAGATTTATAATGAAAAGCCTAGTATATAAAATGAAGGCGATTCTTAATGAGACGTTTAGTATAGAAAGACAGGAGATTTATATTGAGAGGTCTGGTATATAAAAGGAAGGAGATTTTTAACGAGAAGTCTAGTATAGAAAAAAAGGAGATTTATAATGAGAAGGTTAGTATAGGAAGAAAGGAAATTTATATTGAGAAGTCTAGTATAGAAGGAAAGGAGATTTATAATCAGAAGTCTAGTGTAGATAGAAAAGAGATTGATAATGAGAAGTCAAGTTTAGAAAGGGAGGAGACTTATAATGTGAAGTCTAGTAGAGAAAAGAAAGACATTTACCATGAGAAGTCTACTATGTAAAGAAGGGAGATTTATGATGAGAAGTATAGTATAGAAAAGAAGTAGATTTATAATGAGGCTTTTTTTTCCTTTTTATAGAAGTACAATTTTGCCTCTTTTTGGCGAGGCTCGCCCCGTTCAACGTAGTCGGTTATATTAGGGCGCATGTCCAAATATAAAAAGACCTTTAGGTCTGATAATTACAAGTTTAGTGTAGAAAGGAAGGAGATTTATAATGAAAAGTCTAGCATGAAAAGGAAGTACAATGGATGGGTATGAAAAAAAAATCGAAAAAAGGTGATTCGTCTTACGAGGACAAAAGACAAAGAAAATAGCCAACGTGGGGCCACAAGGCCTTCGTCAGGGAAAGGAAAGAAAGTGAAGGCTAGATAGGACACATACATTTATAATGAGAAGTCTAGTGTAAAAATGAAGGAGATTTATAATGAGAATTCTAGTGTAGAAAGTTTAGAGATTTATAATGAGAAGTCTAGTATAGAAAGGAAGGAGATTTATAATGAGAATTCTAGTGTAGAAAGTTTAGAGATTTATAATGAGACGTCTAGTATAGAAAGGAAGGAGATTTATAATGAGAATTCTAGTGTAGAAAGTTTAGAGATTTATAATGAGACGTCTAGTATAGAAAAGAAGGAGTTTTATAATGACAAGTCTAGTATAGACAGTTTAGAGATTTATAATGAGACGTCTAGTGTAGGAAGGAATGAGATTTATGGTCTAGAATAGAAAGAAAGGAGATTTAAAAACATGTTGTAAGCTGCTCCATTTAGCTGTGAGGAGACAAATAAAAAGCAGTACTACACTCAGACATCTGTAAGAGGCGAATAATTTGAGATTTGTGTATGGGGTTGGAAACCTCATCACGTAAAACCAGTTGCTACAGAAATCAGCGTTTCAAGAGCCTACGTGTGCTTTGGTGCAAACTGCCTGTAAAGTAGCCGTATGCCCTCTCTCTCTCTCTCTTTCTCTCTCTCTCTCGTGATGTCACCATGTTCCATTGCGAACCACAAAGGAAATGATTCCGATTTTATAAGTAGTGTTTCAAAAAGGACAAACCTTTTTTTAGGGAGATAACCTTTACTGTACCAGTGCTTATAAGGGAAAATACTATAAAATGTTTTTACTGGCATATTATTGATGCTCACAGTTTTGTATACTAATCGTTTTTCTACAGATCTGTAAGAAAATAAGTTCAATTTTTAGGATTTAATAAACGCTTAATTAAATTAAATATAATTAATTTTCCTTAAACTACTTTGTTTCATAATTGGCTACTATTTAATTTCTCACGCTAAATGCTTATGTAGATAATGAAATAAGTATAGCATCAGCTCTTTATATAAACAGTGTGCGCCCTAATATAACCGACTAGGTTGAACAGGACGCGCCTCGCCAAAACGAGGCAAAAGTTTTACATTAAAAAATATATATATAAACAGTGTAGTAGTATCATATGAACAGACCTAACGGTCTTTTATGTTTGGACATTCGCCCTAATATAACCGATTAGGTTGAACTTTAAAAAAAATAAAAAGTATCATATGAATTTCTCGACTTTTTTATGACCACATTCAACATCGCACAATACGAAAGTGGTTCGATCAAAAACCGATCCCAAAAGAAGAAAAGTCGTACGTGTCCCCAGCAACAGACCAGCATCTTTAAACCTCAGAAATGGGATACCGAAGAAGCCGACCAATGCAACACTCGATACAGTGACAGAGATGAGAGTGACGCGGTCGTCAAAATCAAGTGACAGCCTACTAGAGAACCCAACTCTTGATACAACGAAGGAGACATCAGCAGCAACAAGTATCTCTGACCTAATAGATGATGTGCCTGACATTGCCTACGTCATGCTAACACGGATCCGTGAGGCAAGAGATGATATGAGAGCGATTTTACCACCACCCTACGTAGCTACAATGACAGTAACTGCAAGTTCCCCCGTAAATGAGCAACACAAAACTTCGACGGCAGAGGACAACCATGTTCCGAAGCCTGACAAAGCAACATCACTGCTAAAACAAGATGTCTGGGTGGTGGATCCATCGTGTAGTGAGTGACCAGGCAACCTCTACAAAACGTGACCAGAAGCAGACAACAAACCAGAACGTGAGTCTGTCCCACAGACCATACGCACTAACGGAGAAGGAAGTCAGAACGTGCCATCTTCGCAAGCCAAGCAATGCCGTTTCTCACGAGGCACTACAGGAAATGATCGTTAAGATCACCCAGGTGTCTGGAGGTGAGGCCTCGCTCGGGGCCGTACCCGACGATAAAGTGATCGGTATCCTCGAAGCAATAACGGGCAGGAGAGGCATCGCTAAAGTAGGGAGACACGAAAAAGAAGTCGTGCTTTCACTCAACAGCACAGAAAAAGCAACTTCGCTAATGACCGAACTTGAATCCGGACCAAACCACCAGATAAAAGTAGTGGTTGAAACCTTCAAGACTGTGGTAAAGTGGGATGTTATAAATATTTATAGGGGACTTAGTGTACTGACTGAGATCAGCTGTGAAGGTATCTGTATCTAATAAGGGTAGTGTATTACAGATGACCTTACTTGCTACCACATATTTATACCTCAGTCAGAATTATTCTGGAATATTGTGATGACTACGTTGAATGTCTAGGGTATGTATATGATGAAGTGTAAGTCACAACAACAACAGACAGATAAACAATTTAATTTATTCCACCACACGTGACAACACTGTGACACTCACACACATTTAACACTCTATAAGACTATTCTTAAATGAGGCACTGGTAAATTTTCAAATATAAATATGTATTAATTACTGTCACTAATATATATGTGTCCTGATTCAAATACAAAGTGAACCAGGAATCACAATCAATTTTAATTACAAGTTATATGTACAGAATTTATCAATATGAATCTTGTAGTGACATATTTTATTAAGATTATCCTATGTGTGTCAGTTGTGTAGTAGTAATATGAGGTAATACTGGTTTTGTTTTTTCAAGCTATGTTGTTATTTGTCATCATGACTTCAAGTGTTTGTTTCTGTTGGAACTAGTATTGGAGATGTTCTCAGTTCCGTTCATTAAAACAATTTATTTCCCCTCGTATTTTTATACAATGTCCGTTTAAGATGGGGTTACATAATGTTGAGCTCCGCTGGCCACATAGGCTTATCTTTCGTGATGGCGGCAGGAAAAGACTCCTCTGCTCGATAGCCTCCCTGTGTTCTGGAGACACCTCACTGTTTGCTATATGGACCAAGGAGTATGCTGTCCGCCTCTGGATTCAGCAAAGCTCTGACCAGGTGCTGCTCAATAACTTTAGGACCACAGTCCCACAATTCATGGAAATAATACAGAATTACGTTGACTGGCACTGAATATAACACAATTTCGATCTGCCGATGTCCCAGGCTTTTATTTAGAAAAATATGCACTGGTGCTCAACGCACTGGTTCTGTAGTAAGTTTATTTGCAAATGTGGTGGTGACCTGACGCCTCTAATTGACTATATTCGCGGGTCTAACCAATCGTGCCATGTCTACCCAATCGTTTGAAAAAAAGTACTCCTACTCCCGTTTCCCTGACAACAAAAGATAGTATTTATAGCCCGACTAATCGTGTTTAGCCTTACGTTTCTTGCGCTCCAATCAAATCGGATTTAACATGGAGACCCATTTCCCTTACAATGGTGGGGTGAAAATCTGCCACTGAGCGATTCTGATTTGGGTGTTGTCTGACATCCCTCACTATTTCTTTTGGCTATAATTTGGTAATTCCTAGACTATTTGCGTAACGTTTTACATATTCTTTGTCAGCAAGTCCTAAGGAACATAAATATACAAATTTAAAGGAGCTAAGTGGCTGCGTTCAAAATATGCACTTTCTTCTACCTCCTGTTTACTTCGAATACGATGTGGTGTCTGGGTACTGTAATGTTTTCAAACGTAAACCAGTATAATGTCATATTTCCTAATAAGAATTTTCAGGTTTTTTAAAAACTAACTCTCGTATGGGTAGTGTTTTTTTTCACTGTCGATTTGAAAAAAAGCTAGTGCATGTGGCCTTACACGCGTGATGGCAGCAATTGTGTATCGCGCGACGCGTGTTTAGTGTTGCATGTGTTCCTCCGATCAGCCCTCCCTTCTTTCTATCCTAAGTCCATCTGTCCGTTCGTTTATGGTAACGTAGTGTAATTAATGCTAGTATTAATTTAGGTCATTAATCAGCTTGCGTATCTCAAGGTTGTTCTTAGAAAGGCAGTACACGTTTTATTGAAGCAAGCGTGTAATGATGCAGTAGGCTTTTACTATCAACGTGAAACGTTACAATTTGCAGACGAAGTAGAAAACAAGGGGATTTCGAGTACAGTCATTGTGACAGCACTGTTCTTTACCATTCTTCTTTCCTTTTATTGAAGTTATTTGTTAGGCTTTACATTTACGTTTTAATTTATATATGTGGATTAGAATATTTCACGACAAAGACAACAAAGAAGTTGGTGTAAGGAGGGGTCGATACCAGATGGTCCGCACGCGAAGTTCACAGTTGCCTACAAACAGAAAACGTAGATGTCAGAACCACCCAAGTCGAAAGGTTAAAAGCCTGGGATAAAAAAGATACCAATCTAGTTGTAATAACTATTGAAGTAACAACACGACATGAAAAACTGACGCTGAAAGATAAATCAACAAAGACAGAAGTTTATATCCCAGCGGTCGTGCAGTGCTCCAACTACCAGCAGTTTTCCCACAAAAGAAGACATGCAGGAGAGAGACAGTTTGCCAGTATTGTGCGGGGAGCCACACATGCTGCGACTGTCCCAGGGCGATGGAGGATCACAATTACAAAGCCATAAACACAAACCGTATCTGTGCAAACTGCCTCGGAAAACACGGGGCAAGGCACCGAGGCTGCCCTGTGTTTCAGGAAACTAAGAACATACTAAAGGAAGCTGTGTGCAAAAACATCTCCTTCAGAGAGACAAGACACAGAGTGGCTGCGGATGTCGCGGACAGACAGTGCACAATAAATAGAAGACAACTATATCAGCTTACCGCGGATGTTAAAGAAATAAAACTAAAACTCCAGGTCGAGAGTAGAAGCAGACAAACTCACGAGGATCAAACTGAAAGAAGTGATAAAATGATAGATCTACAAAGCGTTAGAAGTATGACGGAGGACATGAAAAGAATTCAGCAGCAAATAGAAGCAGATATCAAGAAGCAGGCAGATATGAAAGAGGAAAACGAAGAAGTCCTCAAAAGAATAGAAACAGAAAGAATGACCATTGAGGAAAGTGCATCTAAAAACAAACAAGAAACTAAAAAGAACGAGCAACCCAGCGAAAATGTCATCACTGAAATGCTAGAAAGGTTACTCTCAACAATAATAGAAAAGACGATATATCAGTTACAGGAGAATAAGACGACACACACAACAGAAACGAGGAGGTTAAAAACACACAAATCCCTACAAGCCAGCTAGTAGTCCTTTTTAGGATTAGCCCTTCTCAGGGCTGCCACCAAACTAGCGAGGCAGGATGGGAAATACACTTTTGAACACGCCACGATACCACGAACAGACTAATAACGAGAGGAATCCAGCTAGTGGTCCTTTTTAGGACCAGTGCTTTTCAGGACTAGCAACCGACTAGCACCGAAGAAACTAACGCACAATATACCCCAAATATAACCGCTGGGTTGAACAGGGTATAACTGCAATATAGTCTAGTCGACGTAAATAAACAGAAAAAAAGCAATATTTTCACACTACAATTTTCACAATATTTGGAAATGAACGGACAGCAGAGCTAGAAATCAATCAACGTATACATGACAATGCCGGAGATGAAAAAAAGGAAATGTTATAGCAGATGAATTCAACGATATTAAGAATGCTGTGACGGGTTTGAGAGAAATGTCTGCCCGTCTATCTGGCTTTGCGTCAGGCTGACCTGACTATTGTTTGTCCATCTAATTTCTCCGTCCACTTTTCTGTAATTTTGTCTCTTTCTGCTCGTATTTCTGTCATTATACATGTCAATCACTATAGACACTATCTGCGCCTGTCTCCAGCAGGCGCAAGGTAGTGGGTGATTAAACAAATCTTTCTTGTTGGTCTCCAAGAAAACGTTTTACTTCCCGGTCCTCTTTGATTTTGGAAACCCATGGGAATTCCTTCGTTCTTTCATCTGGTAACAGCGCTGGTCGCGGACAGAGCGCCGTTCGTATAAGCGAGCGCTTTCGTACATGGTGCGTGCTTGTTGCGTCATTTTTTTCCTTGTCTTAGGGAAGCCGGAGTAAACTCTTCGTTCTGTTTACGTAGATTTCTGTTTTCACCTTGAGACGATCAGAGGGTTAGGTCGTAAGTCTTGTGAAGTCTTACGCGTATTCACTGTTTCCTCCGTGCAGGTGCGGGGAAAACCCTTCTCCAAACACCTGGCATCTGTCTACTTATTTAAAGCACTGGGTCTGTTTCTCTTCGCCAGTTATACTCCAAGGATTTCCTGCTACGAGTAACTATACTTCATGTTGATAGCAGTTGTCCTTTCTACCGTATGGGGATTTATTCCTTGAGCTGGTAACATCGATGTAACTCTCTTAGAATTAATTTGGGGTGTTAGCTAATTAGATAGATAGATAGATAGATAGATAGATGGATGGATGGATGGATGGATGGATGGATGGATGGATGGATAGGTGGGTGGGTGGGTGGGTGGGTGGATGGATGGATGGATGGATGGATGGATGGATGGATGGATGGATGGATGGATGGATGGATGGATGGATGGATGGATGGATGGATGGATGGATGGATGGATGGATAGATAGATAGATAGATAGATAGATAGATAGATAGATAGATAGATAGATAGATAGATAGATAGA
The DNA here is from genome assembly GCA_024509875.1 of Oreohelix idahoensis. NCBI lineage: Eukaryota > Metazoa > Mollusca > Gastropoda > Stylommatophora > Oreohelicidae > Oreohelix > Oreohelix idahoensis. The sequence continues at coordinate 91,008 of JAMPIV010011160.1, forward strand.
TAGATAGATAGATAGATAGATAGATAGATAGATAGATAGATAGATAGATAGATAGATAGATAGATAGATAGATAGATAGATAGATAGATAGATAGATAGATAGATAGATAGATAGATAGATAGATAGATAGATAGATAAATAGATAGATAGATAGATAGATTCTAATCCTGGGTTATTAATTCCATCTTGTTTAGTTAATTCTTAAAAGAAATGTAACTTGTGTGGGACCGGAGGAGACACGTAATGTAAAGCGCGCCACCAATTTTAACTCTGCTTTAGAGGCACCATCCAGACTTATATGTAATAGACAGAGGTTGTTTTCCAGACAGAGAAGGGAGAGATAGTTTGTAAATGACAGAAGGGAAATGTATATTATTTTATGTGACTGATTGTTATCTTTTTATAAGTGTATAATTTAATTATGCATTAAGCGTTTGCTATTAATTTGTTTTTGTGTTTGGACAATTTAATTCCGCATTAAGCGTTTGCTAGCACTTGGTTTCTGTGTTTGGATGACCAACACAGAGCGCTCTTTTATAGCCTGTGTGCGGAATACCACCGCACGTTGGCCAAAGCCGTCACGCTTGGCTGAAGACGCGTACGGGTGTAAATTTGTGTCAGAGGGGGGAGCAAGGAGTATTGTTATGACGAGCGTGTACTGTTGTGCGATGGAGAGAATAAATGTTGTTGTCAATTGTGGTGGTAAATGTTTAGTGTTGAGTGTCTTCGGTTTGCGTAGAGATGTAAATTTTATTGTCTGTCCATTTTATTTCTAGAAGCTAGTCAAGAAATAAGCTGTATGTGCTCTTTGTGCGAGCCTAAACGCTACGCTATGATATCTAGTCAAGTACCAGAACCTGACTTTGGATTATAATTCGGCTGCACAGCAGTAATTGCCATAAGCTCGTTTAAGCAATCGGGGATAAACCTTTACACCCCGTCACTGTGGATATTACTAGCAGACAACCAAGAAGAAGAAACCAGCGGTTTTTCCTTTCAACTTTTCCTTATCTGAGGTGCCCCTTGAGCACTCACTTGGATTTATTATTATTTGTGCGTGGATAAGCACTCTACCAGTTGTCTCGTTCCCCTCGCCCATTGAAAGGGAGGGGGAGCGTGTGGAGATCTATTTTACCACTTAATTTACTGGAGTTTATTTCCTCACCCACTAGATTCCCTCATTCGACGAACTCATGGTTAGTTTTCGTAAGATGGAATACTGACATTTCCTGGATTATTTGGCAGCAAGGCAGAAGTGGCTGTTCCACACGAACTGGGGGCCCCTGTCCGTTAAAAGCATGACTTGTGCAGACTTTAGTACGTGCCGGCACGAAGCGAGTGAATGGGATTGTGTGTGATTATCAAGTAGTGAAACAGAGTGTTGTTGTGGTGGTATACGTTGTTCTATGATTTGTCGTTTATGGTCTGCCGAAGTGTTATATATATATATATATATATATATATATATATATATATATATATATATATATATATATATATATATATATATACACTCGAATGTGGTCAGAATATCTTTTTCTATCTGTCGCGGGGTAGTATTCATGTCTCTTACCGTGTATTAGACTAAAGTCTTGTATTAACATTGAAGGGCGGGACAAGATTGCCCCATTAAAAATTAGTCATCAGGTAGGCTGAAGACCGTAGTGCTGCTAACCTTCAGTAGGCATATCTTCTCCCAATCATTTCCACCAGTGACTATATTTCTATCTATTCACACCCTCTCTTCCATAGTCTGTCTGGCCTCAGACAATCTCTCAATTGATACCTACCTGTGACAAATGCACTATCACAATTTGCAGATGACTGCGTTATTTGGCGGTCTGGAAAAAACCTGGGCCATGTTTACAAAACACTACAAAAACAAATAGACAAAGTTTCAGAATGGATGAAACGTTGGGGCTTTCAAATTAATATTAACAAAACAGTTGATATGATTTTCAGCACGGGAAATGTAAGAATAAATAACAAAATCAATATATCCATTAAAGGGCAGAAAATATGTACCTCCCAAACAACTCTATCTTTGGGCATGACTTTAGATAAACAACTAAATTGATACAAACATATAGACATTTTAGTAGAAAACTGTAGGGGCCTCATAAATATGCTAAGAATAGTAAAAGGTAATGGTTGGGGAACCAGCAACAAAATAATGCTTATGTTCTATTAGTCGTTCATCAAGGGGAAACTAGACTATGTTAGCATAGTCTGTGACTCGGCTTCGGCTTCTAACAAAGTAAAACTAGACAGAATACAAAATTCAGCAATGAGCCATTACGGGCGCCTTGAAATCAACATCAGTAGAAGCACTAGAAGTAGCTCTCGGCATACTGCCCCTTGGTCTAAGACGGAAAGAACTAAGATTTAATTATTGGAGCAAAGTAGCACAAGAAGTGACCCATCCAGCATATAAAGCATTTGTCCAAAAAAAACTAAGTGTATGGGACATCCTCTTGAATACAGAAAGATATTCAACAGGGTGGAGAACTATTGAAGATCTAATACAGTTCAAAGAACTATCAGGCACAATTAATAACAATAATATATATAGAAACACTATACCACCATGGGAACTAAAAGCATCAATCATAGACTACACACTCACTGAACAGGTTAAACAACACACAGAAGACAAGGAAGTAAAGACGCTAATAAGAAAGTTCATAAACCAACTTACAAAACAAAGCTTGGCTATTTATACTGATGGATCCAAGGGCGAAAGCGGGCAATTAGGTGCAGGGGTAGTAATACTGCAGTGGGGAATTAAAAAGAGCTACAGTGTAACCGAAGGTGCTTCAGTTGTTACGGTGGAGGTGTTAGCAATATTACAAAGTTTAGAAATAATAGAAGATAATCCGCCAGAAGCAGTTACGATAATTACAGATTCACTGTCTTCACTACAAGCACTAGAACACCAAGGTAAATGCAGCCAGCTAGACATCAAGAAAGAAATTCTTTCAATTAATACATCATTAGGGAACAGAGGCTGCAGTGTAAGGCTAGTGTGAGTTCCAGCACACATAGTTATAGCTGGTAACGAGTTAGCAGACCAAACTGCCAAATATGGAATAAAGAGTAAAAATAATGTATGAGCAAGGCTTGGAAAATCGAAGATTAGGAGCCAAGTGAAGCTAACTATAAATGAGGAATGGAAGACAACATGGAAGGAAAGTAGTAAAGGCAGACACGCATTCAAACTTCTGAAACAACCAACAAGGACGTGTCAGGTCAGAGAAGAACTAAAGGTACCACTGAGCAAAAGATTGTGGCGTCTCCGTCTAGGTGCAGCATACTTTATGATAGAGGAACCACACTGCCAAGCACGCCAGGAAGAAAATAATGTAGACCCCTACCTGGTACACTGTAACAAATACGAGCAACAGAGGAATGAATTAAAAAAGTACCTTAGAAATCACAATATAGACACTACAGGTGGTAAAGTGTTAAGTATGGATGCTTCAGGGGAAGCCAAAATGATATTAAAATAGTATATACACAAAACAAAGGAAAATATATAAGGTTAATAACAGTGACAATAATAGTAACAACAATAATAATAATAACAATAACAATACTACTTCAGAAAAACAATTCAAACCAATAATAATTAATCAATAAAAACTAACAAACCATTAAAGAAAAAAAAATTATTGATCACTCATAATATAAGGAAAGATAATGAAGTTAAAAAAAAACACGACTTACAGAGAACAAATTCTAACATAATTGAAACCATCAATTGCAAAAGACAATCGTTATCTGAAAATAACATAAAACAGAAAAAAAATTTACATTAAATACCCTAATTATAACCGCTATTAGGCTGAACAAGGTAGACCAAGATGGTGGACGAGCGGAAGCAGTAACGGTCAACTGTTATTTGCCCCTCTCCACCCATCACCTTTTAAAACTAAAACAAAAAATAAGCAAAATGTTCATTTCAGTCATTAAGTATGATTAGCTCTTCTCTTTCAATATAGTCCAACAGTCTATTTTCCTGCTGGATTTAAACTTGTTCCACTAGGCTATAATAGATCTTCCGTCTGAGGGGTGGAATACAATGGAAGAAATAGATCATCATCCAAATATTTAACCTAATAACAGTAGTACTCATCATCATCATCAGTTGCCATCTCCACAACGGAGGTTGGCTGTAATGGATCTCCAACGTCTTCTGTCTCTTGTCTTGGTGGTACACTCTGATAGACTCTTTCCCGTCCATCTCTTGATGTTATCTTCCCATTTATAGCGCTGTCTTCGCCTTGCACGTTTGCCTTCAATTCTCCCTTCTATTATGGTCTTCTCCAAGGTGTTATGCCTTTTTAGGTGGCCAAAGTATTTTAGCTGCCGAATTTTGATCTCCCTCATTAGTTCTCTTTCCATACCTAGATTTTTTTTTTCTTTCTTCTTTGATCCCCAGCCGCCGACCGTCAAAGCAGTCAGTGGCCATCACGCCTAGTGGCGTCTTGTAGGGCAACAACAAATTGATTCCACTTTGCTCGGTCGGTGGCCATCCTTCGTACAGTGCCCCAACTCTGGTTCATTCTTTGCATCTCAGCCTCCACAGTCCTTCGCCACGTTGTTTTTGGTCGGCCTCTCTTTCGTTTTCCTTCAGGTGTCCATAGCAAAGCTGTTCTTGTGATGGCATCGGGGTCTCTTCTGAGGACATGGCCAACCCAACTCCAGCGTCTGCCTGCTATGATGGTGTGCATGTCCTCTTGCTTGCTCCGAGTAAGCAGATCTTGGTTGGTGATGGTATTCGGTGTCACAGAGTGTTCGAAGGGAATTTCGTCTAGATTATTTTAAAATTCCTTACTTTTGCTATTCCTTCACATTTCGTTTGTTTTCTCTTACGAAATATTTGCCACTGCGATCTGTTCTTCAGCTGTTTTTCAAGTCTTCACTAATTAGTCCTGTCATACGATCCTAAAGACTTCCTAATCGTCTTCTACAAGGCAGTTAAATGTTATTTCTTTAAGGACGTCTATACTATTTATTCGCTTGGGGTCGAAATCACAGTGGTTCCCAGAGTATTATATTTCCGTGTTCAGTGGTCATTGTGAAGACCGCCACGATAAGTCTGTCGGCATGTCTTAAGCAAGAGACGTGAAATAATTAACTTGCCGTGGGAATCAGAAATGTACTTTTTTAACTTCATGCGAACAAATGCTGAGTTTTTAAAATCACTTGCCTGATAACCGTTGGAAGAGAACGCTCTACGCTTATAGAATAGAAGCCTCAAGCTACCTAATATTCAACAGTATATGTGGATTTGAGGGTAAAGGCTACTCAAAATCTATTTTTCTTAAGCTGCTGATAAAGTCCCTGCCTGAGCGGTAAGCAAACTTCTCAGTATTCGCTTAATTAGCTAACTCTAATATCAAGGGACTAAGTTAATGGATGTAAAGTGTTGAAATACTTAATATTGTGGACTTTAATTCTTTAACATTAGAATTGATAGCTATTTTGCATTTATGTATTGTGAATGGTATTGATGCATTAGAATGATGTACGTACTGGCTGATATCTGAAAGTACTACTGTTAAGTCATATTTTTTGTTAATGGGAGTTAAGTGTTAAGAATTCGTATGTACGGGTTGGATTTTTTGTACACACGCTAGTAAGCACGCTTCTTAGTGATGAATATTTGTTAGTTGGGGGCTGTGTGCTTTTGTTCTGTAATTTTTTGAACATAGCTCAAGCTAAGTCTGTGGCAGTCTTTTTATAGGAAAAAGGATAGGATTTAAAAAAATATAGTGCTCGAATGTTCTTAGTGTTAGTTTACGGGGAAGCGGGAGCTGTTATTCTCAAGCGGTTAGTTCACGCATGAGGAATTTTGATGAATCGTACGGTGAGATGTGATCTGGGGTGCAGTGTGTTTCCTGGGGGGATTCGAGGATGGCTGGTCCGATCTCGCTAGTGCGTTCCTGGGGGGGGGGGTGTTTCTGTGTAAAGGGGAGAATTTTGATAGATATTGAAGATATCTTTTTGAGGCCGTGGAGTATACCGGCCGCGATTTTTATCATTTTGATGAAGATATTCATGCAAACCTTTTGTTCCTAATTGATGTGTACGATGATTTTTATGAAAAATAAGAGATACTACAAGCTGCTTGTTATGCAGCCTATCTTTTTCCCATGGACCCCCCATGGTTACTTACTAGATATCTAAGATATTGGAAGTTTGTTCCTGAAGGATATTTTATTGTAATAATGTACTGCTCTGAGGCCTGTGGTTTAGGCAACCGATTTTGATGGATATTTTGTACTTGATGCCCCATGATTTGCTGTGGTGGTTTAGCAACCGATTTTATGGGATTTACTTACATGTTGCTTCATGATTATGCTGTGAATTGTCCTTGCCATGGATGTCTACGTGACCGTCTCGTCCAATAAACTGTAGAAACGTTACCACTAGTTACAGAAACATTTCCTGACTTCTCTACGTTTGCTATGGTGTGTGATTCCAGTCTACTTAGGTATATGAACCAGAAACTTCCTGTGACATTCGCATTTATGGATATACATATTTATACACTTCGGTCGGCCATCTGTAAGCCCGACCAAAGCTGATTGTATTCATATCAGCATATATATATTAACTTTGACTTCCTGTGCCACAAAGAAAATGTACTGCAGCCATAAAGTGGTGAGCCAGTGATATGGGGGTTATCTCAATCTATAGTACTTGAACAGTATTCCCCAGACCACCTCTAACATACAGTGGTGTGTTTGACATTTGCATCTCTACTACTACTAGGAGATCAAGTGATAGATCTGCAGTGTTGTTTCCAATCCTTACCTGCGTATGCCACAAGTCAAGAAGCGTACAGTGGTTTCCTGGTTCTCCTGTTTCGTATGCCGGTTTTCAAGTACACGATCATACAGTATTTTTCAAGAATCTGAGGGAAGTGGAAAGTACCTGTTCCTGTACCCTTGCAACGTTGGAGTTCCAGTATCCACCACCATTACAGGTGTCTTCAGATTTTGTGACAACTGATGCCCAGATCGTTTTGGCGGGAAGGCCGAGAGTTTTTTCTTTCTTCAAGAGATATGTGGCTGTTTGTTCGTAAACTGTGACCATACTTTATATGTTAAAACAAGCCTTCCTATGTTGTGCATTATTTCTTCTTTTGAATGTTTCTATGTTCCAGTCGGTTTATGCAGGTTTGGTTGGGTGGTGACTTACGATTTAGGATATATCCCAGTTCACCCAGGGGCCTACGTAAGCATTCTGTAGGGACATATCTTACGGATTTTCCCGCATTATAGAAATTTTCCCAGCGAGTTTTTTGCTGAAGCAGTTTAGTCTACTGTGTTTGGTAATCCGTGCATCTTTGTTTAGGTGTTACGAAAAGTTTCATGTTTGTTATTGTAGTATTTTTTTCTGGGTGCCTTAGTTTTTTGATTAATTTGTTTTGTAGGTGTCTCCCTCTCCTTTCTATCGTTTATTTATATACTAAATTTTGTGTTTATACACTGTGCTGCTGTCGTGTGTCTTGTCACTCATTTTCGCAGTGTCATTGCAGTTTTTTTTGCAATATTTTTTCTTTAGGGTTGCTTTCTTGTTTAGTTTGATTCTGCGAACGTGGTCATTTGTTCTTATATCTTGTCCTTTGTCACTCTTGTTTACGGTTGTCGATTTTTTCTTGTAATCGGATAATATTATGATGCATATTTTGTTGTAGTAATTTATAACATTATTAATAAGTTGAAAAGGTAATTATACACAAGTTCTTATGCAAGGACTTGCCACCCACTGGAGTGGGATAAAACTTGAGTTTCTCCAATATACTAACATAAGAGACATATCTTATAAAATTATGGGGACATGTCTACTTTAGATTATTTCATTAAACAAGGGAAAATCCCTTGTATGACTACTGAGGAAGTGAGGGAATTCGCACGTGTCGAATATGACAAAGCTCAGAAGTTCGAACGGGAGAGAAACTTCAGATGGAGGCTGAAGATAGGAGATTGCAGATGCAGGCAGAAGAGAGAAAATTTCAGATGGAAACTGAAAAACAGAAAGTAGAAGCTTAGGATAGAAAATTGCAAATGTAGGCTGAGGAAAGAAAAATTCAAAATCAAATGGAAATGGAGGAAAAAAATTAGAGGCGGAAAAACGTCACAAACAAATGGAAATGGAAATGGAAGAGAAAAAAAATCAACAGCAAATGCAAATGGAAGAGAGGAAACTTCAGATGCAAGCTGAAGAAAATATGAGGCTGCACGAGGAAAAAAAAGGTGCTTTGTCTGTGGAGCTAGGAGAGATTAAAGGTGATGAATTAATGTTAATATCACACAAAATCTTACAGACACTCAAACTACTTCTCATAAGACAAAAATACTTATTCTTATAAGCTCAGGTTGGTGCCTGCTTTTAAACATACTTCTGACGATTATCGTATTTTTAGGTAAATAGATTTGAACTTACATGTGAATCTCAGAAAATAGAGACAAGTCGGAATATTGTGCTCGACTTATGCTACTACTTTTCGAGTGAAGCTATGAATGTTGTAAGTAGGTTGGAGGGGCCCGACAAAAATTAACTATGATACTGTCAGGGCATTGTCTTGTTAAAGAAATATCAGCTTAATGAAGACGGTTATCGTAGCGCTTTAAGACTCTATTACCGGAGACTGGGGGAAGATTTTTCAGAGTTTATAGCAAATATACGTCTTACGTTTTCACGTTGGATTGAACTTTCAAAAAACTCAACACACATATGAAGCCCTTATGGACTTATTGCTTCGTGACAAAGTCATGTCATCAGTTAACACTTCTTTTCTTTCCTTTCTACATGAGCGAAAGCCTACGAACTTGAAAGATATGGAACAATACTGTTGCCATACTCACGGCACACCCAAATGTGACTGGTTTAGACACTCTCAAGTCAGAGAGGGTTTAACCCGTGGCTTTGGCAATACCATATGGTCCTAATTTCGCCATAGATTCTCAAAGTGCTGATCGCAATTTTGGTAGGAGAGATAATCGTGATTTTGCACAGTACCAAGGGGTCCATCACGTAGCAATTCTCCTTCTCCAAGGAACTGGAGACAAGTTAACGGACCTCAGCATTTTGGTTCCAACAATTATGGAAATTTTGGAAGGGGTAACTACACTAGAGATTATCAACCTTACAATAATTTTTCTCGCAGACAACAAAATTCATCTTATAGGTATTTTGATCATAGGGGGAAATAGTAATCGCAACAATGCTAACTGGAGTTCAAATCAGAACAATATTTTCAATAGAGCGAATAACAATACTCCCAATAGAGATAATAGTCGCGATAGATCGCGATATGACAGTTAGATCTCAAAATGATAGATCGCATCGCCATGCTAACTCTGCTCAACAGGAGCCCCAGGTTATCAAATAATCAAGGTAACAATAATGATAGTGTCTCTAATGCTACTGCTTGCTCTGCTTTCGTATTTCGAGAGAGCATCTCAGTGCCCGGAGTGCACAACTTTGTTCAAACCTACAGCGGTGACTGCCTTGAGTTGCGGTTTTATCCTCTACCCACTCGTTTCCTGCCTTAGATGTGCATGACGGAAGAGGGTCTCTTACTCTACATAAGGGATTTGTAAATAATATATCCAGTCTCACTTCTCTTTGATTCTGGATGCACAATCTGTTGGGATTAGACAGTCTCTTGTTCATCCATCTAGCGCAAACAGGGTATAATGGTGAAATGTGTGACATTCGGTGGGACAGTTGAGACTTTTCCGACTGCCATAGTCCACATTGCCACACACCGTTTTTTTACTGGTTATATACACGCATGTATGCTCAGAGTGCCTATCGCTGACCTTACTGTTGGACAGATACATGGTGTAAAGGTGTGTACGCCGGTACAAAATTGCTTTGCTTGGAAAACGTTAATCTTACTGCTCCACCTTAGGGGGCTATGCCACGGTCTTATCAACTAGGTGCATTCTGCTGACGTGATACGATTGTTCATCATACTTAATTTTGGTGTTTCTATTTAGGCCCATGTTTGACATACCTCAAAACGTCGTTTACTCTAACTTGATTCTTCTTTAAGGTTACCATTATATAAGAAGATCCTTCGGTTTTGTCTGACACACTGCCCCAGCTCCCCCTTAAGTCATATTCTAAGTTAGAGTTAGGTGTTAAGGATTTTTGTGTACGGATCTGGTGCCTGTTAGTAAGTAGGTTAATGTCAGGAGATACATGACGTGTATACATGTGTGTGGGAAGAGAAGGGTGTAACTCTGTTTAGAGTGTATTATTATTGAAGTATGCAAGCTTGGGAATGTTACATTTAAAAGTTCACTGTTTAGAAGCACGTAGCATGGTTGATAGATTACTCAGGGGCGTTCATGTGTGAATCGAGGTTTATGGGCACATGAAGAAAAAAGCGTGGGAAGTGAATGTCGTCAGTGAAGATACTGAGACGGTCGGGGTGTCCTGTGGCCATCCGTCGTGGGAGACGGTCGGTGTTTTCTAGAGTATGTGAATTAGTGTTTGTGATTTTCATTATGAAATATTGGATATGACGCGATGATGTTCCGCGTAAGGTGTATTTACAAGGCCTTTATATATTGTTATTTACCAGCGCGTTGTGTTCTGTCCCGCGCTTGAAAGTGGATGGATTAAAAGACACGTCGTTTTACCGTGTCAGAAGAAGGTCTATGGTAAGACCATTATATGTTATTGTTTGAAGGCGCGTTGTTGGCTTTCACGCGTCAATAGGAGGTCTACGTTATAAGACCCTGGCTGTTCCAGTGTTTTGAAGCCTAATAGGAGCTTTGATAGAAAGCTTGTGTGTATCAAAACTATAAGCGCGTTGTGGTTTTCCCGCGCTGTGAAGTTCTGGATTAACTTGGATACCTGGTGATTAGACCAGAGGTAGAGATATATGTGCGAGGAGTGAATGCCGCACTTACATTGAATACAGACTATAGAGATAGATGTGCGAGGAGTGAATGCAGCAATTACATTGAATACAGACCATAGAGATATATGTGCGAGGGGGTGAATGCCGCACTTACATTGAATGCAGTTGTTACCAGTACGTAAGGATGACTGTACTACATATTCTAATTATGCAAGTATTTTGTACTATTGTACTGATGTCCAGGACTAAGCTGTCAATATTATATTAAGGAACTGTGACACAGACTTCTGTCAAGTTATTCATTTGTGTACGTACTGTCGTGAGTGTCAGTCAAACTTATACACCAAATATTATACGGGAGTAGGGATGCTTACGAAACCCACCCCGGAACCTGCTGATGCTGTTAAAGTCAGGTTTAAACAAACCACCTTTTGCAACAGTGTGGTTTTCCAGTGATTTAGGGGGCTCCAATTTTCTGTATTCCTGAACCCAGGACCTATTGCGGAGAATCAAACCAACCAACCCGCCCCGAACCTTGAGTAGTACGGTAAAGCTTCCGAATTCTGTGGACGACGGTAAATGAAATGTTTTTGACACTAAGAAATTCATCTAAAAGATTTGTCTGCACGCAGCCGAACGACGATTGACATAATATGCTCACATCAGATATCAACACCCCTACATCTGATTTCTATTTTGGAGTCAACGTAATTGAGTTATGAAAGACAGATAGTAATTTCTATACAAAGCTCTGTCAACTACGGTCCTGATTCAAGCCAGAAAAGTATACACGAAGTGTGTGACTTTCGGCCCATCAGCGTACAACGGTCATGTTGTGACCCAATTTACACGGTTCAGCGGTCCTGTTACTGACAGACATCGGTACGGAGTGTGCAAGGACAACTTTGCTTATGTGTTCATCCGGACAAGTCATCGTATTGGAATCTGCCTGAGGTAGCCTGTTTTTTTTAAACGTTGAAGTGTTTGCAAGTGATTTGACGGTGTGTACTGGCCCGTTCAAACTTATCAGAGGACCTGTTTTGTACGTCACGTTGTGTTGTGCTTTCATTTTCATCATCAAGCCATCGGAAAGAATAGAAGTGGGATAAACAACACATCTTGAACATCAGTCTACAGTCGAGATCAACGAGACTACCCTATCTGTATTAAAGATACGTATTATTTCTTATTAATTTGTATTAGAAACTGTGCGATTAGTGTATTGTTGTGCGTAGTATTTTTTTTTCTTTCTCGTCGTGCGGTAATTTGTCCTATTTGGTTTTGTTTCGTTTTGTTTGTACTGAATCTTATTCTGTAGTTTTCGTATAACTGATCTCTTCTACTGTATTGTGTGTTCTCATGCATGTGTAAAATCTTATTGTTAGTTTCTGCTTTGTGTTCGGTACTGTGTATAGTATATTAAGGTATTATAGATTAATTAGTTAATTACAATCGTAAGCGTTTTCTTTAAGTTTAGTAGATAAGTATAAGATTTTTATTATAAATTGGCCTATACTGTATTCGTTTTATTTGTTTATTAATCGTAAAGCTTATTTGCTAGGTCTTTTCCCTCATCTGTTACAGTTTATTGATTTATTATATTGGACTCTTTGTTAAGCCTTCGTAATTATTCGGTGTTATACTACTATTAGCACTATTCTTCTGTCATCTGGTAGAGACTATAGAAGCTTATATTTATTTTTTTCCCCTTTCATCCTTACATTACTTTCAAGTATCGACTTAAATATTTTATGGGTATTTATTTCTTGTAAGTTTGTATTAGGATTAGTGTTAGTCTACATCATATTTAAGTGGTTCTAAATGTGGTTATTAGTTTAATGTTTATGGCAATACTTTTGAGTAGTTATTTACATTGTTTTGTATCTTGTACAGAATCTGTGCGAGGTTGAACATCAGTGAGGCAAGCTTGCTGTAGTACCAGTCATATCAACACAGATATCCTTCAGCTGTAGATCTGCATTATCTCGGTGGAACCATAGACTGTAATCAAGACATACTTAAGATAAGTCACAGTTTATGCCATTGTTGCACTTCTTTGTTCAAATACCATTCTACTGACATTCCTGATGGTCATTCATTTGTATTCGTTGTTGTATTAGCGTTATATATTTGTGTTACTTGTTTATATATTATTAATACTTTTTTCTTCATTAGAAGGAATTGGTATTAATCTATTCTGTAGGTCTTTGTAAAATTAATTCCAGTGTATGGGAGGCCCGGTCTTGGAGAGACTCGGTGTCTAGGGCCCCGTGGAATTCTTTGAACATTTATTGGTGTTAGCTGTTTCAGTTTGGTTTGTGTAATCATTGTTGCATAATTTAGTCTCTTTTGTCGTGTTTACTTGTAGTTTTCTTGCGTTAATTTTCTACTATTTTGTAAATAAGTTCATTTCACAGTTCTATTGTTGTTGTTTGTTTTGCAGGTGTGGTAGTTTACATCTAAAACTACTTCATTACTTTCTTATACTTTCTTTATCTACCTATATACTTTCTTGTATTATCCCCCCACCTGTCGATTGATGTTTGTTTGTTTATGATTTTAGTGTCACCGGTGTACTTCATTATTATCATCATTCACTGTGTTTTGGTCCTGGTTATTAGTTACAAATAGTTTGTATGATTACTGTGTTAGAATCTAAGCATTGTAGGTATGAGGGTCAAAGTATATTGAGGATTAGTGTGTTCAGCTACACTTGTATTAGTCTAGACATAGGTGGATCTGATGTAATAAGTAATTGATTCTAGAGTTACTATTTTGTATTTTCAAATCTATAGTCATGGCAGATTGTTCAAGAACAATTACAAACAGAAAGAAAAGAATAGCCTTAAGACACTTTATTTTGGCTATCAGAGATTGTGAGTCTTACGAATTGTTTAACACTATGGTAAAAGTGGATGATAAATACAAGCCACATAGAGCAAAGGTATATCTGATAGAGATTAACGAAATAAGAGAAGTTACAACTGTGATTGCATTACCAGTATTGGATGAGAGCAAAAGACCAAAACTGAATCTAAAGAGGAAAGCTCATATAGCAGATGACATGGTTAAAACTAAAACCAGTAATGTTGCTGTCCAAACTGAGAGGAAAGAGATCACTGTACAAACAGATAACTGTTGTGAAGACTGTTCAATCTCAGTTTGGAAAATGTCCAAACTGAATGTGGATGAACCACAAAAGATTATCATCAATGATGATTCAGTTAAGAGCAAAGCTAACTTATATTCTATGGAAGGAAGATCAACAAGTGTTAGTAAGAATGCAGTGTCTACAAAAGCCTATGAGACGACAAAGGGAGTGACAAAGCCAGTGCATGATGAAACATACCATGCATCTCAAGAAGTGTTTTTACCAAAAATGGGTTTTTGGTGTGACAAAGATCAGTTAAATATAGACACATTGATTCAGGAAGAGGGAACCTTCGAGGAAAAGTGTACAATATTAGAAGGAAAACTCAAGATTGTTGAGCAGTTATTAGACAAGGAATACAAAGATGGTACTCAAAGATTAGATGATGAATTCAAGGTGGATAGGAACAGGATAGTAGCTGAGTATAACGGTAATACTCAAGTTAAAGAGGAACATTGCAGGGTCCAGTCATCTCGGTGGAAGGAGAAAGGTAATGCTTTAGACAAGAGTTTCTGTGATAAAGTAAAAGAACTAGAAGAGCAATTTAAGGCTGGTAATCAAAGGTTAGAGCAGCAAGCCGAAGCATTGAAAGATCAAGCTAAGTCTACGGAGGAGAGACAAGAGGCTGCACTTGATACAGATCCATCAGATTGGGAGAAGGAACCTTTAGATGCTCAAATGCAGTACAGGAGGGCAAAGATGAAGGATGCTGCATCTGTTGCTAAGAAAGCAGTACTGGAAGAGACTGAAGCTTCAAGGAAGGAAGTGTGGAAGACTGTGATGGATGGTCTGAAAGGGAATTGTGGTGGAGTTACAGACCAGTTAGAGTTAATATTATCTTTCAATTTCAAAAACAGATACATGGATAAACGAAAAGAACCATTGAAGTTGTTAATGTTCAATGCCATCAAAAAGTTACCACCAGATAAGTGGGACATAAGTGATCTGTTTACTTTACTAAAGATACTGTACTATTTGGAAATACTTTTCTGATCGTGATAATGATGATGATGGATTCTAGATTGAAGATAGTTTTGATGTTATTTGGAAGAGATAGGTACTTGTTAGACTCAGCATGAGAGGTTAATTGTTACTGTGCATAGAACAAGGCTGAAAGCTATAACTTTCCAAGAGACGGTTGTCTAGAGAGACTTAATATTTTTCAAGAATGGAAATTTTGAGGTATTGATATTATCGTGTATATACACAACAAATAGTGAATAGGTGTACAGTACAAGTCAGTATAACTAGGTGTTTTAGATTGACTTATTTCATTAACTAAAGTAGTAAAGCTTAATTCGGAAGTACAGGGTGTAGTATCTAAGGTCGCTGATCACGGAGACATGTGAAATGGGTATATCATCCCTTAATTGAATATTTTGTCACCCCTCTGGGAATGTTTAGTGGAATGGGGTGGACATAGAAGGGTATGTGATGTGGCATAATGTGATACAAATTTTCCAAGGCAAATGATTTTATTCTTGCCTAATTTTGTTTATCCATAGGAAAGTATGCTATGCCATGAGATACCGGTGTTGTTGGTGAAATTGTCTATCATTACAGTAGCTAATGGGTGGTCGTCAGCAGGCTTGCTCACCGATACCTTTTCTTTGTGTGACATCAGTCCTTTACGATGGTTTTGGAGCAATTGAGACATGATTTACAGATGAAATTCAGCATTTAGTATAGATTGTTTTATATTTATGAATCGCATTTGTGTTAGTTAGTTAGGTTGTAGGTGTTAACTAATAATATAAATATATTACTTAATGAACAGTGCTGACATACCTTTTGGTTCACCTATGTATTTTTGTATGGTGAATCCACTTATGATGTATTGCCTTTTTGTTCCATCCCTCTTTTGTTGTTTCATGTGACTTAACATAGTATAATTCTTTGTTGTAGATTTTAGAATCTCACCGACCTCACACTTTTGTTTGATGTAATGTTTTTAAAAAAAGTGATGTTATCATTTTATTTCCCCGGAGGTCGTTGTGATCTGTTAAGTCATATTCTAAGTTAGAGTTAGGTGTTAAGGATTTTTGTGTACGGGCCTGGTGTCTGTTAGTAAGTAGGTTAATGTCAGGAGATACATGACGTGTATACATGTGTGTGGGTAGAGAAGGGTGTAACTCTGTTTAGAGTGTATTATTATTGAAGTATGCAAGCTTGGAATGTTACATTTAAAAGTTCACTGTTTAGAAGCACGTAGCATGGTTGAAGATTACTCAGGGGCGTTCATGTGTGAATCGAGGTTTATGGGCACATGAGAAAAGCGTGGGAAGTGAATGTCGTCAGTGAAGGATACTGAGAGGTCGGGGAGTCTGTGGCCATCCGTCGTGGGAGACGGTCGGTGTTTTCTAGAGTATGTGAATAGTGTTTGTGATTTTCATTATGAAATATTGGACGTGACGCGATGATGTTCCGTGTAAGGTGTATTTACAAGGCCTTTATATATTGTTATTTACCAGCGCGTTGTGTTCTGTCCCTCGCTTGGAAGTGGATGGATTAAAAGACACGTCGTTTTACCGTGTCAGAAGAAGGTCTATGGTAAGACCATTATATGTTATTGTTTGAAGGCGCGTTGTTGGCTTTCCCGCGTCAATAGGAGGTCTACGTTATAAGAACCAGGCTGTTTCAGTGTTTGGAAGCCTAATAGGAGCTTTGATAAAAAGCTTGTGTGTATCGACACTAAAAGCGCGTTGTGGTTTTCCCGCGCTGTGAAGTTCTGGAGGAACTTGGATACCTGGTGATTAGACCAGAGGTAGAGATATATGTGCGAGGAGTGAATGCCGCACTTACATTGAATACAGACCATAGAGATAGATGTGCGATGAGTGAATGCCGCACTTACATTGAATACAGACCATAGAGATATATGTGCGAGGGGGTGAATGCCGCACTTACATTGAATGCAGTTGTTACCAGTACGTAAGGATGACTGTACTACATATTCTAATTATGCAAGTATTTTGTACTATTGTACTGAAAGAAAAAATGGATGAGAGAAGATACTTGGGATCAAATACAAGAAAGGAAAACAGCAAAACTTAAACTACTAGCGGCAAGTACACATAATGCAGTTGAATCTTGCAAACTAATTTATAACATGTTAAATAAAGAAGTGAAGACAAAAACTCGAAGAGATAAAAGACATTTCATCAATGAACTGGCCGTAGAAGCTAAAAATGCTGCAAGAACTGGTAATAGTAGGTGCCTTTATCAAATTACAAAACAACTATGTCACCAGCCTACTGCTATGGAAACACCTGTTAAAGGTAAATTAGGGAATTCAATACCAACAGAAAAAAAACAAATGAAGAGATGGGCTGAGCACTTCATGGAGGTGCTAAACAGACCACCATCAACAGTATCACCTGATTTTAATAATGAAACACCCACAACCACCTTGCCAATAACTTGCGATGAATTCACGTTGGACGAGATCAAACAAGCCGTTAAAAGATTAAAAAATTTTAAAGCTGCTGGAGTTGACGAAATTTCAGGGGAAATGATTAAAGCAGTTAATGACAACAACCTCTTGAGAATTTTAGATATTATAAATGAAGTATGGAGAGAAGAACAACCACCACAACAATGGAAAGACAGTATTATTGTAAAGTTACCGAAGAAAGGTGATCTATCAGACTGTAATAACTGGAGTGGTATATCTCTATTATCAGTACCTGGAAAATTATTATGTTGCATGATGTTAGAAAGACTTAAATTGCATGCTCACGAAAAGATCAGAGAAGAACAAGCGGGTTTCAGGCCGAAACGATCATGTATTGATCAAATATTCACACTAAGAACAATTATAGAAGAGTCAGTGGAAAGGCAATCGCCACTTATTATCACCTTCGTCGATTTTCAAAAAGCCTTTGATAGTCTACACCGCCCATCATTGTGGAAGATACTTACAATCTATGGTTTTCCAACAAAATATGTGAATATTATCAAAGCGCTATATGGCAATGCAAGATGTTGTGTTAGAACAAATAAAGGGAATACAGAATGGTTTACAGTAGAAACAGGGGTGAAACAAGGCTGTATTATGTCACCACTACTTTTTGGAATCCCCTGTCTATGTAAAAAAAATAATGAAGTTACGGAAACAACATCAAATGAACAAACTTTGCTGCGGGATGGACATTCGGAGTCTGTGGCTCGTATGACTGTCAGTGGTGAAAGCCGAAAGGAAGCCACTGACATGAAAACGGATGTCCTGACCGCAAAACAGGATACAAGAATAGGATTTTGGAATGTCAGGACAATGTACGAGACAGGTAAACTAAGACAGGTCACGGCAGAAATGAGAAACTATAGGTTACACATCCTGGGGATAAGTGAAAGCAGATGGACAGGGGCAGGAAAAGTTAAAACAGCAACAGGAGAAACAGTACTTTACTCTGGAAGAGAGGATGGACAGCACAGTGAAGGCGTAGCCATTATTCTACAGAAAGGGATAGAAAGGACATTACTGGAATGGAAACCCATCAACAACAGACTGATACAATTGAGATTGAGAGGGAGATTCACCAACACTACAATAATACAATGCTACGCACCAACGAATGATAGCGATGAGGAGGTCAAGGATGAATTCTATCAACAACTGCAGAAAGAAATGGAAGACACACCTAGATATGATCTCGTTATAGTAATGGGAGACCTCAATGCGAAAGTTGGTACACACAATACATATAATGAAAGAACAATGGGGAAATGCGGCAGCGGAACAGCAAACGAAAATGGGGATAAGCTAATAAGTTTCTGTAGCATTAACAACCTGGTCATTGGAGGGACACTTTCCCACATAAGGAAATTCACAAGTTAACATGGGAATCACCAAATGGTAGGGACAGAAACCAGATAGACCACATCATGGTTAATGGTAGATGGAGACATGCATTACAAGATGTGAAGGTAAGAAGAGGTGCAGATGTGGGAAGTGATCACCATTTAGTAGTAGCAAAACTGAAAGTGAAACTAAGAAGGGCTGGACCAACTGTAACTACACAGAAAAGATTTGACATCAGCAAATTGAAGGACCCCCTTACCAGAAAAGTTTTTGCGGCCGACATTAAGAAACGATATCAATTTGCCAAAAGCCAGGAAAAGACATTGACTGATGATATAGACCAGAATTTCAACACCATTTCAACAATATATAAGGAAAGTAGCAAATCATTCTTAGGATTCCAGGAAAGGAAGAAGCAAGACTGGATAACACCAGAAACACTAAACACCATAAAGATGAGAAAGGAAATGAAAAGAAAGAAAACAGAAGCGAAGTCCCCCAGGTTAAAGCAACTATATAGCGAACAGTACAGCCAGCTGGACAGGGAAGTTAAACGCCAAACCCGAGCCAACAAAAGGAATTTCCTAGACGATCTTGCAAAACAGGCAGAAGAGGCAGCACTGAGAAATGAACAAAGCACAGTATACAAAATAACTAAATTCATCAGCGGAAAACAAGGTGCAAACAATATTACATTAGTAAGAGATAAGCAAGGAAATCTCATCAAGACAGCAGAGGGACAGGAAACAAGATGGGCAGAGCACTTCAGAGAAACTCTGAACAAGGAAATACCAGAAACACAATTGAATGTTCCTGAGGCTGAAAACGATCTAGATGTAAATACAGACATTCCACGAAAAGAAGAAATCATCACAGCAATCAAAGGGTTAAAGAACGGTAAAGCTCCGGGCCATGATAACTTAAATGCAGAGCTATTTAAGACAGACCCGGAGCTAGCAGCAGAACTATTAGAACCACTATTTGCACAAGTGTGGAAAACGGGACAACACCATCAGAGTGGAACAAAGGAATAATTGTCAAATTGCCCAAGAAGGGAGATCTTGCAGACTGCAATAATTGGAGAGGAATCACTCTTCTCTCAGTTCCCAGCAAAATACTAGGCAGGATAATTATACAGAGAATTTCAAAGGCAGTAGACTACAAACTGAGGAAAGAACAAGCAGGATTTAGAAAGAACAGAAGATGTGTAGACCATATATTCACTCTCAGGAACATTATAGAGCAGTGCTCAGAATGGCAAAGACAGCTTTACATAAATTTTGTTGATTTTGAAAAGGCTTTTGACAGCATACATAGGGACAATTTATGGAAAATACTGAGAGCTTATGGAATTCCAAGCTGCATAGTGTCAATCATAAAAAGCCTCTATGCCAACTTTACGTGTAGTGTTGGGCAGAGCAACCTAACCTCCGAGGTGAAGACAGGAGTACGACAGGGATGCCCCTTATCAACCACTCTATTTTTAACAGTCATAGACTGGGTGATGCGCCAGACAACAGAGGGCAGTCCAAGAGGAATAAGATGGACTACATTTTCTACATTGGAAGATCTGGAATATGCAGATGACATTGCACTGCTGGCACATTCACATCAACACATCCAGGAAAAAACGGATAGACTTAATAAGTTTAGCCAGCAGGTGGGCTTGAACATCAATTTAAAGAAGTCTGAGGTCATGACGCTCAATGTGAGCAACCCTGAACCCATATCAGTAAGGAATCAGCAACTGGTACAGACAGATACCTTCACATACCTAGGAAGCATAGTAACACCGGACGGTGGGGCAGGCAAAGACATCAACATCAGAATGAATAAGGCAAGAACAGCCTTCTTTAGCCTAAATAACATCTGGAAGTCCTCCCAATACAGCACAAGCACAAAATTAAGATTATACCAGAGTTGTGTGTGCTTTCTGTGCTTCTCTATGGTGCGGAATGCTGGAGAGTCACAGAGAAGGAAATGTCAAAATTGTCCTCTTTTCACACAACATGCCTAAGAAAAATTCACCGCATCTTTTGGCCGAATACCATCACCAACCAAGATCTGCTTACTCGTAGCAAGCAAGAGGACATGCACACCATCATAGTTGGCAGACGCTGGAGCTTGGTTGGTCATGTCCTCAGAAGAGACCCCGATGCCATCACAAGAACAGCTATGCTTTGGACCCCTGAGGGAAAGCGAAAGAGAGGCCGACCAAAAACAACTTGGCGGAGGACTGTGGAGGCTGAGATGCAAAGAATGAACCAGAGTTGGGGCACTGTACGAAGGATGGCCACCGACCGTGCAAAGTGGAATCAATTTGTTGTTGCCCCTACAAGACGCCACTAGGCGTGATGGCCACTGACTGCTTTGACGGTCGGTGGTTAAGGATCGAAGAAGAAGAAGACTTTTTGGAATAGCTATTGATTGGGTTATGAGAAACTGTACCCACAATGAACAATTAGGTATAAAATGGACAAATGGAAAATTCCTGGGGGACCTGGATTTCGCAGATGATGTAGCATTCTTAAGTTCCACACCAAGACAATCCCAAGAAGCAATAAATAATTTGTGTCATCTCTCGGTTAAAATAGGTCTCCAAATAAATGCCTCTAAAACTAAAGCTATGAACTTTTCTAACGAGACCTTTGATATCATCTTGAACGGGGAAAAACTACAGAAAGTTGAAAGTTTCAATTATTTAGGCAGTAAAATGACTCAGGATGGTGACACAACAAGAGAAATCCATACTAGAATTGCTTTGGCAGCTAGCGCCTTCAATAGATTATCTAACATTTGGAAATTACGATCATTGATATATACATACCAAGCTTCGTCTGTTTAATTCAAATGTTATCTCAGTGTTAACATACGGCTGTGAGAGTTGGAAAATAACAAAATCATGGGAGAACAAGCTGAATACATTCGAGAACAAATGTCTTAGAAAACTCATGAACATCAGTTGGAAAGAATTCAAGACTAATCGACAAATAAGAGAAGACTCTAGGCAGAAATATGTCTCCGACTATATAAGGAAAAGACGATGGTCATACATCGGTCATGTCCTACGAATGCAAAACAACAGAATACCACTACAGGCGCTCACTTGGGTTCCTGAGGGTAAGAGGAAAAAAGGAAGACCAAAAGAAACACTCAGAAGAACAATAATAAGAGAAGGAAGAACGTTGGGCCTAAATAATGTGCAAGAGCTAGAGGAGTGGCGTCACAACGAACAACCTGGAGAGCACTGGTTTCTGCCTTATGCGCCGTGTTTGGTGCTTAAAGAATTTATTATTATTATTATTACTGATGTCCAGGACTAAGCTGTCAATATTATATTAAGGAACTGTGACCCAGACTTCTGTCAAGTTTTTCATTTGTGTACGTACTGTCGTGAGTGTCAGTCAAACTTATACACCAAATATTATACAGTAGGATGCTTACGAAATCTATCCCGTAAAATTTAGGCTTTGCAACACACACACACTAACTTTATAGCTACGACTGAATCTACATCCAGTCACATTTATTGCAACTTCTTTGCCGCAAAGACTAGTGTTGTCTTTGCTACATGTAATTGTTAGTACATATCTATACCTTATGAGATTCTTTACTTTTCTTACTGGGCCGGTTAGCTCAGTTTCTTCATTTAAGTGATACCATCAGCCATCTTGGTTATTTTTGTGCATGAATATGGTGACGTGATATAAAAGCGATTAACGCAACTTACGTCACTTTGCATTTACGCAGCTCAGCATGGCAAGATAAAACATAAGCCGATTCAAATTTCTATACAGTATGATGAAACATGATCTAAATATACAAACTAATAGATCGAGGCTATAAAAACCAGCAAGATGTCGAATGTAACAAACTAAATTGGCCTTCAGAAGCAAATTTACTTGATTTCTTACAACTCGCTTCAGTGTTATTATAGCTAATTATCAGGAACAATGGCACACGTGAACTCGGTCACCACTACTCGATCTAAAACCAAAAAACAAAAAAATTACACTTTAAACGTGACAAGAGCGGTGAAGAAAAAGACCAAGATCACTAAAGATAACACCCTGTGCATGCCTTCATTGAATGTAACTTATAAAAACAACAAGCAGTGTGCCATATTAAATTTCTCCACATTGCTTGAGTATGAGGCCCTGAGAAGTCTTTCGAAGATGTACTATGAATCAAATGCACTTATTGAGTCAAGAACAGATGCTAGTGGTGCATACGTGGAAGATGTTATTTCCACTGAAGATGTTTTTCTCCATTTTTATAACACCGCTAACAAAGTCATGATTCAAGGTTCAGAGACTGCTGTGAAAAATTGGATACAGAAAGATTTAAACAAATTATGGATAACTGCAACTACTGCTGGAGTCAGTCGACAGGCCATCACACCCAACTTAGCTCTTTCCAACTTACCAGACATATCTTCGCATTGTCATACACCCGTTGACAACACTGTAGAACCACATATGCCATGTATTGATGAATGCAACACATTATCACAAACTGAGCTGAAAAGACCAGTTACAGCAGAAAAAGAATATGGAATCACAGAGGCGGATCACCATTCACTCACAGAATTTGTTGTTAGCGGTCCAGTACCATCATCACCACAACCCTTACAAGTAGCATATTATCATGATGTATTTACAAGTATTATGTCTGAGATAGATTTACTTAGAGCAGAGCTGAACAGCCTAAGACAGTCTTATGAGAAGCTTCAGACAGAACATACGGTACTTAAAAGTAGCTATGAAAAAAGCCAGCAGTATACGGTGGAGCTTTGTACACCACAAGAGAAAACGGGCAAACTGTGTCAAAAACTGAAAAACACTAGCAACGAATCCGAGCAAAAAATTACGCAACTAAAACTCCATCACAGCCAAGAAAGTGTCCTGGATTCTCCGAAATTCACTACAGACAGTGCAGATAATGTTTGCAGAATCTCGGTAAACATTTCGAATCGGCACTCTCCGCCAAGACGACTAACTCACAGCATGCGTTATTATCAGAAATCCAATAACACTGACAAACAACATTTTTCTTTCTTATATAAGAATAAGTGTTCTTAGGTCAGTTTCTTGCGCTGACTTCAAATCTGAAATCCGTTTATCTCTATCACGTCGGGTTCTTAAGATATTTGTGAATAAATATATTTTTGGGAAACCGTTATTTGCTCCGTTTCATTTTTACTATATAACTTATTAAAAATTAATAAAATGCAAAATAATTCTACTTTTTATACTGCTAAAAGATGCATGACATATGTTACGCTATTTTTTCAAATACTTACTGTATTTTGAAATAATTCTGAGCGAAATATGGCTTCTAGAAGTTGTAGAAATTCGGCTGATCTGTTCTGTTACGTGTGCGGATATTTTACTGATCGTGTTCACCAGAAAAACTTTACACCATTACTAAAGAAAGCATATGAACTTTATTTCGATTCGAAAGTTGATGATGCAAATAAATCTTGGAAGCCAAATGCAGTTTGTTCGACTTGTTCAAATACATTGGCAGGTTGGTTACGAAAATCGTCGAAGCATAAGTCGATGACTTTTGGAGTGCCAGTAATATGGCGTGAACCGACAAATCACGCTACTGATTGTTACTTCTGTTTGACATATATCCATGGTTTCACTTTTAAAATTAGAAAGTCTGTGGTTTATCCAAATATTGAATCGGTTTCGAAACCAGTGCCTCATGATCAAATCACGTGTCCGATCCCAGTTCCACCAGAACAATATCCGTTGGACGTGAATGAACCATCAGAAAGTGATAGTTTACCTGCTTTAGAAACTAATTCTGACTCGGATTATATACCGGTGAATGATGGTGTTCACTTAATTAACCATTCAGAACTTTCAGATCTAATACGTGATCTCGCTCTTACCAAAATTACAAGCGGAATTACTCGGTTCGCGACTCAAAGAATGGAATCTTTTAGCGCCCAATACTCCGATATCTAAATTTTGTCATAGACACAGAGAACTTGTTCAATACTTTGAGATGGATGATGACATTTGCTATTGCAAAGATGTGAACGGTCTAATGGTGCACCTCGGTCATGAGCACATAGTCAACGAATGTCGACTTTTCATCGACTCTTCCAAGACTAGTCTAAAAGCCGTGTTATTGCATAACGGAAATTTGTTTTCATCAATTCCAGTCGCCTACTCTGTTCATATGAAAGAAACTTATGACAATATGGCTATACTTTTGGCAAAAATAAAGTACAATGACTACCAATGGCGGATTTGTGGAGACCTAAAGGTCATTGCAGTTCTCACGGACATGCAGACTAGGTATACTAAATTGTGATGCTTCCTATGTGAATGGGACAGCTGCAACAGACAGGAACATCATGCAAGAAAGGTGTGGCCTATCAGGGATCGTATGCAGCTCGGGCATAAAAATGTAAAACACGAGCCATTAGTTAACACAGACAGCATCATTTTTACCACAGTTACATATAAAGTTGGGGCTCATGAAGAATTTCGTAAAAGCGTTAGATAAAACGAGCAAAACTTTTACTTATCTTCGAGAAAAGTTTCCGCAAGTTAGCGATGCAAAGATAAAGGAAGGCATCTTTGTAGGACCTCAGGTTAGGAAAGTTATTGCAGACAAACAGTTCGAGAACTTGTTACATGGTAGTGAACTTCGCGCATGGATGGCATTCAAATCGATCGTCGATAACTTTCTGGGAAATCACAAATCTGTCGACTATGTGCATATTGTTAAGCAGTGCATAGATGCATACAGAATTATGGGCTGTAACATGTCCCTCAAAATCCATTTGCTCGATTCGCATCTTGACTTTTTCCCTGACAACCTTGGCGAAGTCAGCGATGAACATGGAGAACGATTCCATCAAGATATCGCCTTAATGGAGTCACGTTATCAAGGACGGTGGAGTGTGACCATGTTTGCCGATTATTGTTGGATGCTTCATCGCAATGTACCACATGCCATTCACCGACGAAAGTCGACTGCAAAGAAATTCAAGCCTAGATAACTGTTATACTTCTTGTACGAATGATGTTGTAATACTATATGCGTTGTTAAAAAACTTCAATTGCGTATTTCTAGAGATCCCGACCTGATAGAGAAAAACGGTTTGCAGATTTAAAAACAGCGCATTAAAATTGACCAGAAAAACATAGAAATCTTAGAGAAAGAAAAAAAAATTTTTTTTTTGTTACACAGTGTAATCAAAGCACACAGGTAACACAAGAACAGGCACGTCCTATCACAGGTACCAACACAAGGATTCAGAATAAAAGGAAGCACCTTATTTTCGGGGACCAGAATGTCAAGGAACTACAAAAATCTAGATTGTTAACAAACGATATGGACTCGGTCACTGTTCGCTTCAAAAACTGGGCATCCACACAGGACTTACTGTCACTCCTTAAACGTTTTCCGTCTGATCCCACTGTCATCAGAGTAACTACTCATATAGGTCTATCAGACTCGCTCAAAGATATTGAAATATCCCAAGCTGATCTAAACCAGATCCCATCAAAATTCCATTCGTTATTCTCTAATGCGAAAATCTACTTCTCGTCTATTATTCCTCCAGTCAGAGCCCATTACCGCAAATCCATTGATATCAACAATTCTAAACTTAAGAGGCACTGTGTCAGACACAACTATAAATTCATTGATCACTCCTCGTACTTCCTTGCGAAATCAGGAGCCCCTAAAAACTTCTTTACAGCGGTGATATTGCCTTATCTACCGAAGGAATCAGCAAGCTGGCAACAAACATCAGGTACCCAGAACGCACCTTCAAAGGAGTCGGCCACACACCAGGATCTCAAAATCCAACCAATCATCTATCAACAGTGAATACCCGCTTCTCAGATAGTAATTATGACCTTGACTTTCCACCATTACTTACTACTACTAACAACACCCACTCAACATCATCTCATAATCAGGAACATCAAATCATACCTGTTCTTATAAATCGCGAAGTGCAGGGAACAGCTTGTGATGTCTCCCTACAGCAACAACCATCTATGTTTTCTGCACTTACTCAACAGGAACGATGTGATAGACTCTATCCTCAAAAGTTTACAAATTAAGCAACTCAACAAACTCAGTCTTCATGTCCTGATACATCCTCACTCCAACCATCAATGTCACAGACACAAGAAACCTAACCCCCCCGTCACCGCATTTGTACCATCTTCCTATGTATCAACATCTGTACCCTACTTTTCCTAATTTCCCACTACAACAAAGACTCTTGGACTATTTACCTTCTGCCGGGAGATCATAGTGGTCAGCAGACTCCCTTCCCACAACAAGAACACATGAATATCCCGCAACCACATTCTACCCCATGCATCATCCTTCACGTCCTAATCTACCAAATTTGTACTTTCAACAGCCCTGTTATCAATATTAAGAACTAACATTTTTACTTTCACTTACTTGGTGAAGTTAATTAGTCTAAATATTCGTAATTTTTGTGCTAACGCTGCTTTTTTATTGATATTTTTAAACCCCCTCTCCAAAGTTAAATGCATACAAATCAGATACAATGGTTAATTAAGGATGGTCTATGACTGGGTCATCTAAACATATACCATCTATTAGGCAAACTTCCTGAACTTACACGAATTCTGAATCAAAATTTTCATGTTTTTGGACTTTCGGAAAGTCGTTTAAATGACAAAATATCAGATGATGATATTACACTACAAGGCTTTACAACTGTTCGACGAGACTCAAGTAGTAAGCTAGAAACAGGTATAGTAGTATATATTTCCAATTCCATTAGTTTTCGCCGCAGAAGTGATTTAGAGATAGCAGAGACCGAGTGCATTTGGTTAGAAATAAAAATACCCACTCAGGGACAATTTCTAATCGGGTATCTTTACAGAAATCCCAGTGCAGGAACCATCTGGTATGAAAATTTCACCACTATGATGGACACAGTATTTACCACTGCCAAAGAAATTATTCTTTTGGGTGACTTCAACATTGAAATGCATAACACAAACCAAACGTGGGAAAACATCATACTATCTTACAACTTAAAACAAATAGTCAACCAGCCTACCAGGGTAACAGCAATATCATCCACAACAATTGACCACATCTACGTCACCTGTACAGATAACATTCTAGAATCCTATTGTAGCAATGATTGACCACTATCCAATATGTTGCACGTGGTCAAAGAATAAATATAAAGCTCCCAGAAATAAACATTTAAGTATTAAATTTAGAAGTTTCAAAAATTTTAACCATGGAATATTTTTACATGATTTGCGAGCTGCACCTCTGGCCAATGTTTACCAGCTGTCTGATCCTGATGACGCCATAGCTCATTGGACACGTATCTTTCATTGTGTATTTGATAACCATGCACCAGCTAAAGAAGTTCATGTGAAACGACGGATCAAATCTCCTTGGATCACACAAGCAGTGCTAGACGCCATGAGGCAGCGAGATCGAGCTCACAGAAATAAGGACTTTAACACATACAGAGCACAAAGAAACAAGGTACAATATTTAATACGTAGAGAAAAAGAAAACATACTTTAAAAACTTAATTTAGAACAAAACAAACAGTAAAGATATGTGGAAAGCAATCAACACTCTAGCAAACAAACGAAGTTCGCCAGACTCATTAAGCCGCAATACCTCATTTACGTGTACAGACTTTAGCAATTACTTTCAGGCAGAAATAACCAGACATAAATCTACGATACCAGATTCCCCTTGTGACCTAGGCCAACTGTTAGCATTCAGTGAGAACGAATGCACGAACACAGTCCCATCCGACATTCCGTATATGACAGTTAATGAAGTGTATAACTATCTTCTAGGCCTTAAAGAGAACAACTCATCAGGACTTGATGGAATCAGTAATCGAATACTGCGCTATGCTGCCCCAGTTATTAGTGATTCACTAACATACATATACAATCTATATATCGCAAAGAGTTACTTCCCGTTGCACTTTAAAGTCGCTAACGTATATCCTCTTTTCAAACCTGGTTCCTCTGATACTCGTAACCTTGGTAACTATAGGCCAATCTCTCTAATATCATCGCTATCCAAACCACTGGAAAAACACATTCACAAAATAACACTACAACACCTAGTTAACAACGACTTGCTAATTGAAAGTCAATCGGGGTTTAGGCCTAAACATTCATGTCACACTGCTCTAACTAAGATGATAGATAACTGGCACTTAAATATTAACAACGATAACATGTGTGGGGCAGTCTTTGTAGACTTTAAAAAAGCATTTGATATGATAGATCACGCTATTTTAATTAGAAAACTAGAAACATCAAAAATAAACTTTCAACTGATGACTATGATTACATCATTCCTGTCAGACAGAAAACATGTAGTTTCTTACAATAACTCATATTCTAGCCCAACAGTAATAAATACTGGCGTTCCTCAGGGTTCTATACTTGGTCCTCTACTTTTTACCATATACATTAATGACCTTCCACTTCACATCAAGCACTCATCCTGTGATCTGTTTGCGGACGACTGTACTGTTTACAAGAGTGATAAAAGTTGTAAAACACTCGAACTATCGTTACAAAAGGATACAGATAATCTGATTAAGTGGAGCAACGTAATCGCCTGCTAATAAATATTATTAAAACGAAATGCATGTTAATATTAACTAGACAAAAATTACAAAATTCAGAGAAAACAACACTTCAGATCTACATTGGTACCTCACTAATTGAAAACGTTAATGAACATAAAACTCTAGGTATAATCGTTGACCAGCAACTAAACTGGAACTCACATGTACATGCACTGACCAAGCAAACGGCACAGAAAGTTTACCAGTTAACTAAAATCAAACATTTCCTAGATGAAGATGCACGAAAATTGTTCTATATATCTCACATACAAGCAAACCTTGACTATTGCTCCACAATCTGGGATGTTTGCTCAATGTCCAACACAAAGAGACTCCGTTCACTACAAAAGCGTGCAGTGCGTCTAGTCTCTGACAACTGCCTAACTCAGTGTGTAGATTTCTGTAAAAACCTCCGAATACTGCCCTTAAGAAAGCGCCTTTTGTTTAACAAAGCTAAATTTGTTAACAAAATCCTGTCACACAATGCTCCAGCATATCTGTGGCCTATGTTCAATTACAATGAAAGACGCAGTCTACGCTTTAACAGATTGCAAGTACCCAAGCCTAGGCTTGATTTATTCAAGAAAAGCTTAGCGTACTCTGCTGCTCATCTTTGGAATTGTCTTCCACATAACCTAAGAAACAACCTCAGTCCCTATTCATACAATCATAGACTTTTTGAATACTTTCTGAATTCTGATTACATGCCCCCCTAATCGGATTATTTTTCTTATAACATCAACTGTGGGTTCTAATGACGATGTTTGTATTTTTCAACATATGTTATGTCATGCTTATAAGTATGTGGCATGGCCTGTAGGGCCAAAATAGGACTAATTAGCCACATGAGATCACGGCACTGATGTCTCACAATTCAAGTCTGAAGCTGTCGCCATCTTCGCTTGCGATGGACAACTATTACTACTATTATTATAAGTAATTAATGTTAATATGAGTGTGCTATATTATTATTTTACTTTACGTTGAATTTTTTAAAATTGATATGTAAAATGCATATGAGAATAAATGAATTCAGTATGAAAGGTGAGCGAAAGGAAGGGCAGAATGTTAGACGGGCCTGCGTGCCCAATTCTCAACCCTTTGAAAAAAAAGTTCTTTCGTTCGTTCGCCTTTTACGACTTTTTGTCGTACTTACTGCTTTTCTTTTAAACTTCGACGTAGGTCCAAGTTTACTACTGTCTGTTTTTGCATCTTTATTGTATGCTTCTTGCTTTTTTCTTTGCCCGGTACACAGGCTATGAGTTCAGTTCAGCCTTTGGGATGTACGCATTTGTCAACTACATTTGCTTTGTCTTGCGCAAAATCTCAGATTGTCAGGCATCATTACACTCTTACTCATTGTGGTGGGTTTGATGTTATAAGTATTAGTTATTGTTATTATTTGTCTACAGAGTGAGATCAAGCTATGTAGGTCCCTGAATATAATGATGGAACAATGATGTACTGTCAGAGTACCTAACGGCTACCACCCGGTGATCTCACTCTGCGAATATTTTACCTATTTATTTTATTTTATTTGACTAGTGTCTAGGGCAATGAATGTATGATGTGATGTTGATGACATACATACTCAACTGTAACTTAAGATAAGAAACTCAAGTAAAACAATTGTTAACTTTTTTTAAAATTAAATCTTTTGTACAATTTTATTCTCCTGCTCCTCAAATTCTTTTGGAACAGGAGTAAAATTCAAAACAATTAATAAAAGAAGTTTTATCTATCTATATATATATATATATATATATATATATATATATATATATATATATATAGATATATATATATATATATATATATATATATATATATATATATACAGTTAATTAAATGGGCAGGACTTTTTGTCCATATTAAGCGTTTAATAAACAAATTCTTATAATGTATCCCTTTTCTGACGAACTGATGAATTATACTCTATCACTAGTAGGAGAGACTGATGTCCTCATCATGTCACTCGAAATGTATTAATGAAATAAGTGTGGAGAATAATTTAGAATAATAAGCCATAAGCCCAAACAACAGGGCTTAACTTCTGGTCTTGTAGAAATTGGAAGTCTTCCTGATGATACAGCACACTCTTCTTCACAAGAGGGTCTCCTGGAGTAAATAAGTAACTCGCTGAAATTACTGCCCACTCTTCTTCACAAGAGGGTCTCCTAGGAATATCTGGTATCTGGTTGCGTCAAAACATACACCAGACAGAATGCCTAGTGTTCAGCATCTCCAAATATATTTCACAGGAAATTAGGCGATTCAACCCGCAAATCAATGAAATAATACACAAGGAATAGATTGACTAGCAATCTTAGGCACTGATTTAGATTGCCGTCGTCCAGACTGCAGAAACTTGCTTTTAATTCTGCACTTCTGTTCTCAAACTTTCACTTGGTATTATATTATCAAATGGCGCTCTAAGCTTGGACCCTATCACTATTATTAATCTACTTGGCCAATGGAAACGGTTCATCCGAAATTGACCCTCTGTTTTGAAAAACCCCACCTTGTTTTATCCAAAAAAAAATGTTCGCGTGGCTAACACATCTGCAGTTTCTTCCCCCCCCCCCCCCCTTTCTTTTCTAACTATGGGGGTGCCCAATCAAATTGAGTCAAGAATATTTGACTGCAGCGGACAATTTTCAAAACTGAACCAGCGTGGGTTTTTCAGTGTCTCTGCTAGTCTGTCTCAATTCTACAATATATGGGTTATTTACGGAGCAATTTTAAATATTAAAACTGATTATTAAACTGCTTGTTGGCATCTATCATTCTATCTAAGTTTTATTTTCTTCTTTATCATCGTTTCCATTTTTGTACTTTTCCTTTTTATTATCATGGGCTCTTTTCATTTTGCTAACATATCAGGGAAAGCAAGGATCTAAGTCCCGATAAGTTATTATATGATATTATATTAAACAACAATACTATATTGTCAAAATATTTCTTTTATTTACTCTCTTTCGTTTTTTTGAAGACATAAATATTCTTAGTTTCACTTTTGCCTCTTGCACAATGCAGTTGAGTTCAAATTTCCAAGTAGACGCTATTTTTCTTTTTACAATACACCATCGTTTTCCCTCTCTTTCTAAGCACGCGACAGTTGTCTGTCAAACTTCCGTCTGAAGAAAAAAAGTGAGGGGTACGGGCGGGTTAAGATTTATTTCAAACTCCGTTCTGGGTACCTTGGATACAATACAAGTGGCGTAGTTATTTATAGATTTTGGACAGTAGCTTTTTTCTTCTTTTTATTTTTTCCTCCTATACTCCTATACTCTTCTGACACCAACGGTGCCTTGGCCGCTTGCCAATTCATTCTAACGTTACTTTTAAAATGTAGGGCGGAGCTACCAAAAGCTTGTACCTTAGGCAAATCGTCCATACTTTCAAATGCAGCGCGGATCGCTGACAAAAAGTGGTGGCATTGCCTATTCATATATTGTCCAATTTAAAAATAGCCACAGTAGCAGAATCCATAGAATAATATTTTATACATAATTTGAGGAGGGGGGTTCAAACTGACATTATCACACTCATCATTACACTCAACATGACGTTAGTATCATTTGTATATTCGCGACTTTTTTCTACATCATTACACGCTGCTATTTTTCTCAGATACTTTTATGACCCTGTTTAATTCCGGATTCCAGGTTAGTCTGTGCTACTTTCTCTGTTACCCTTTTTTGTGTAACGGAGGAAGGTTTGATTAACATCTTACAGTGGTCAGAAGATTACACACGCGGTAGGTTAAATTCGAAGTTAAATGTTGCCTTTCATAAAATCCTACCGTTATTAAAATAGTGATTTTCATTTGTGTTTTTTCACAGCGACGGCTTTTCGATGAGAATCAGAGCTGCTATGTTGATTGATTAGGCTGTTACTTTACAACCTGGTGTATTTGTCGCCTTGCGCAAGTTTTGCTGTTCAAGTGAAGCCAGTCGGCATGTTGACTCCGTATTGGATGATTTTACCTCTTCATGTTCATAGGATGTTTCAAGACCACTGGAGTTTTCCTTACTATGTAACTTCTTTAGGATAGTAGATAGTATTGTATATTAGTATAGTATAGTATATTAGATAGTATTGTATTAGGATATGGTATAACTTCTTTAACATAGTATGTGGGTTCATCGTTATGCACTATTTCGTTGCCATGTTATTATTATATGACTGTGTTCTGATAATGCACCATTTCATTCCCATATTATTCTTATACTACTGTGTTTTGATAGACGTTGAGCGGGTGACGATTGTAATGTCATTGCCATGTTATTATTATATGACTGTGTTCTGATAATGCACCATTTCATTCCCATATTATTCTTATACTACTGTGTTTTGATAGACGTTGAGCGGGTGACGATTGTAATGATGATACTATTGTTACTTAACTTATCATTACGATACATTTCGGTATTGTACATTTTTTGGAGAAAAAAAAATGAAGACAAGAGAAAAGGTATTTTTTTCCTCTCTGACATTGTAATGTTTTTTCTTTACCCAGCGCTTAGTTGTGCGCCAGTGGTAACTATTTATAACGGTATTTTAAAATTTTTTTTTTAGTCCATGTCCATAATAATTCATCATTAGTACCGTATAAGTGTATTAACTGGTTAAATTGTCTATTATGCTATATTTAGATTGTGGCTTCCGTTTTATGTTTTATTTATATATATATATATACATTGCCTTTTCGTTCTAAGCTGTTTTGTCATAATTGTATTTATTTTACATGCAAAGTATTGTTTAATTTCAATTGTTATCATGATTTATCTGTACCTTCTTTCATTACACACATATCTTTACTTTCTTTCTTTGCTGGTCATTCTTCATTTTATTTCATCTTTTCTTTTTGCTTTCTACTTATTGGTTCATATTTTGTTTATGCTTGCATACTTCATCTATGTCTTCATTTGATTCTATTTGCATACTTTTTCTTCATACTCTACTCACACTTCCATCCTTTTATTGTTAGGTTAATTATATGACTTAACATAATGTAATTATTTGTTGTAGATATTAGAATGTCATCGACCTCAAATATTTTGTTCAATGTACTTTTCAAAAAAATAAAATGATGATATCTTTTTTTTTCCCCGGGGGTCGGTGTACTCTGTTAAGTCATATTTCTTATTAATGGGAGTTAAGTGTTAAAGAATCGTATTTACGGGTTGGATTTTTGTACACACGCTAGTAAGCACGCTCTTAGTGAAGAGATGATTTGTTAGTTGGGGGCTGTGTGCTCTGTAATTTTTGAACATAGCTCAAGCTAAGTCTGTGTCAGTCTTTTTAAGGAAAAAGGATAAAAATAAGATAGTGCTCGAATGTTCTTAGTGTTAGTTACGGGGAAGCTGAGCTGCATTCTCAAGCGGTTAGTTCACGCATGAGGAATTTTGACTGAATCGTACGGTGAGATGTGATCTCTTGTGCAGTGTGTTCCTGGGAGGGCTTCTAGATGGCTTTCCGATCTCGCTAGTGCGTTCCAGGGTGTTTCTGTGTAAAGGGGAGAATTTTGATAGATATTGAAGATATCTTTTTGAGGCCGTGGAGTATACCGGCCGCGATTATTATTATTATTGATGAAGATATTCATGCAAACCTTTGTTCCTAATGGATGTGTACGATGATTTATTATGAAATAAGAGATACTGTCGTAAATTTATTCTGAGAGAAGGAGTCTTAGAAATAGTGGTCCAGTTTAGAGTGTAGAATGATGGTAAAATGCTCAGTGATAGAAATGTAGAGAGTAAATAGTTGCTTCACAGAGTGCCGGAGGAGGGTAAAGACAGACTTATTTACGACAAATCGTTTCTCTCAATCTTCTCTTCAGGCTCTCCTGGTCAAACAATTATTTGCCAGTTTTCCAGACACACACCTGCTCTCACACCGATTTGGTGCTTCAAACACACCGACGACGTGGATACAAACTATCTTAAACAAATAGGGGAAATTATGGGCTTTGGGTATTCCAACACAGTAACCGTTAAGTTTATGTTGTTTATTAAAGTTAAAAAAAACAATCACAACAATGATCATGTGTTTACAACAAAAATTATCATAAGTACAGAAAAATGCAAATAACTAGGTAAGGGGGGGGGGGTGAAGAAGATTGGTATCGACTAAGCCCGTCCCGCTTATTAGACAAAGATAAACCCAGTCCAAAGATAGATAGTTATCAGGAAGATAGGTACGTTAACCTAACAGTGAAGTTAATTACTCTGAAAGGAGTGTTACAAAATTGGGTATGGGTGGTAGAAAGAATCCTGTTCTTCCCAATTGTTCTTCCCTTCACTAAGCAAATGAAAAGGAGGGGGTTTTAAACAGAGTTAACAAATTATCAACTATCCCACTTAAAGGAACAATGCAGGGTATACAGAAAATTATATTACCAGGCAAGCAAGTTAACAAAATGGTTACAAAAAAAGATTAAATTTCCTGTCATTCATACACGCGCGTGAGGATCCACACTCATATATTCACACACTTACCGATTACAGCATCAGACACTCCAATAGAATTATATAAACAGCAATTACACTCTTGACACATGAAAAGGTCTGGTACTTCCGTGTCCCGCCCCAGGTGTTGCGAGGTTTTGCTGATAGCAACTATTCTCACTTATCGCCGGACTTGAAGCCTAAGAGTTATTGTGTTTTATTATATAAAAAGAGTCTATGGGATGGCACTGACACAGTTCGACACAGGGGTGAAAATGAAGTGGTCTCTTTAATCTTCCGCTATGGTAAAATTCCTTCAATGCGTGATGATAGTAACTGACCGGTAAGTTTATTAATCCAGTGAGGAAAAACTTAAGCCGTCACAGTTCAGGAAAATATGTACTCTCACACAGTAGGGCAGTAAATCAAGTATTGCTACTGGCACGGTTCAACTTCCAGTTTATCTTACAGATTTGTAATTTTAATTGATGATTGTTCTTTACATAGTCTTGGGTAGGCTTTCTTTCATGTAATTATGATAGATAGGTCGCATCGAATCGCCACAAGATTAAATTAAAAAAAGGTTCATCAATATGTCTGGAAAGTTTTTAAGATGATTTCTTTATTGCTGGGATCGCAAAGGTTACGATCCCTCGTTTTGCACAGAATAGAATTCACTGCAAATATATATAAAAATCCAGGGGAAAATCTATAACAAGATTTCAAATATAGCTAGTGCTTCTGTCAAGTTCTGGCCAGCGAGTGATGATGTGTATTTCTACGTGGTCTGTATATATCTAGAATGAAACGAAAGATGAGTGGGACATGAGAAACTTGACACCTTATTAGATCTCAGGACACTTTTGGGGATCTGACCGCCAGACTAAAGAAAGAAGCCGCCCCTGGATCTCGTATCTTCGCTCGCTGCATCCGTTCCGGCTTTCCCCGTTCGCTTTCACTGCGATCGGTTCTGCGTTTGGCACGGAGATGCCAAATACCGGAAAGAAACTTGCGTCGCTCGTTTCAGGGACCACTACTGTCTTTGATCGTGGCGCTAGTCTTTCCTGAAATCTCTCAGTGCCTGTTTGATCGTGTGCCGCTACATTCTGTTTGATGCTGGCAACGCCCCCGCCGGCTTTCATTCTGGCCAAGTTAATGAAAATAACTGCATATGATTGCTCAAGAGATGTCTATGGGCGTGATTTAGCCTCTCCTTAAATCAATGCGATGACCAGAATGGACGGTAGATAAGCTGTCCACATATTAATCAGCAAGCGTGTTGCCAATCTGCGTGGAAAGGTTGCATAGCTAATGAGTCCAGGTGAAAAGAAAAATCCCGTTTGACGAAAGGTTACAATATTCGGGGGCACTGATGTTATCCAAGGGGTCGCTACGAAGGTCGTACTATATCATCCAACACTTCAGGAGTACCGATGTTATGAGAGGGTTCTCACCATCATCCTAACAAATTCAGGACGGATGAGTTGTCTGTCACAGATACTACAAGCTGCTTTGTTATGCAGCCTATTTTCCCCCCATGGATTCCTTACTAGATATCTAAGATATTGGAAGTTTGTTCCTGAAGGATATTTTATTGTAATAATGTACTGCGCTGAGGCCTGTGGTTTAGGCAACCGATTTTGATGGATATTTTGTACTTGATGCCCCATGATTTGTTGTGGTGGTTTATGCAACCGATTTTATGGATTTACTTACATGTTGCTTCATGATTATGCTGTGAATTGTCTTGTCATGATGTCTACGTGACCGTCTCGTCAATAAACTGTAGAACGTTACCACTAGTTACAACATTTCCTGACTTCTACGTTTGCTGTGGTGTGTGATTCCAGTCTACTTAGGTATACCAGAACACTTGTGACATTCGCGTATATGGATATACATATTTATACACTTGTCGGCCATCTGTAAGCCCGACCAAGGCTGATTGTATTCATCAGCATATATATTAACTTTGTCTTCCTGTGCCACGAAGAAATTTTACTGCACCAACTACATTCTAATGACTTTGGGAATGTGATGAAGAAAGCTGTTGTGAACGAGAGAAGAACCATGTTGTTCAATGGACGAGTGAATGAAACATCGTTCCTCCAATGCAGTCACGCATGGACGCACACGGCCAGGCGTCTGCTTATAACAAAGGTTGACCTGACTGACCCGTCCTAATTGTGAGACTACTGCTAGACTTGAATTTGTAAACAAATGGACAGTCGCCTTTAAGGAAAACACTGACGTTACGGTTCAGGTAAATATATTATTAGGCACCATTCTGAGACGAAATGTCCAGAAGTGGCTGTAGTTAATATATCTGTATAAAACAGAAGATTGATTACCTGTATTATCTTCCTCAGCGCAGTTGCATAATCCTAGCCAGTTTCTGGACTTAGATTACTGTAAATTGTTGTGAGTAAACCGCCTAGTTGCTCTATGCTACAGAGAGAACTAGTGCTTACGTCTCAAACCTAGCGGTGATCACAAGTCAGCAACCCTGAGCAGTCTACAGCGTATAAGCATACAACACCTCGTCAGCACCTGAACATCATAACTCAATTTCACAACCAGGTTAACAAAAAGCCTAGTTATCTCTTGGACTGTAGCTCCACTGCAGCAAATTATCCAGTTGGTAATTCCTACCTACTGAGACGCCCAGGAGAAGTCCAAGCAGATAAGTCTACTTAAAGCCCAGACCAAAGTCAGAATTCACTTATCCAAGAAATAGCCATAGGAATAAACTCTCGTCAGTGAGGAAAATAGCCTCTTATTCTTATCTGAACCAAAGACACTGAAAGTTTTCTGAATCCTTGTTTGACTTAGTAGATTCTATGTTCTGTTCAGAAAAACATACTCAACCCTCCTTGTATTACTTGTTACTACTAGTTCATCTTCATAAAGATTAGAGTAAGAAAGAGTTAGTCGTCGCCGGAAAAATACAAGAGTTGGTAGTCTAAAAGGTGAGAGAATCACTGACACTAACCTGTGCCCTTCTGTTGACTTTTTTTCCTCAACACTAGCTCACTTCTGTGAAAACTGGTGTCTAAAAGTCTATGTGTTTCTTACATCATCTTCCTTACTTATATCATCTCTATAAAAGAAAAACTCTTTATGCGACAATTGGGGGCTCGTCCGGGATCTTACCTTTGGTGACCTATCTGCAGAAGAATTGTTGAATCTTTAACTAGTAGTCTGTCAATACCTTAGAGTGGAATCTACTTTATATACCTAGACAACGAAACTTCTTATATTTTCTGAACAGAATTGCGGAATTACACAGTAGAATAAGGAAAGTGAAATATGAATGGTCCTGGAATTAATTAATTAATTATTTAATTAATTAAGTTACTTAGATTAATTAAGCTCATTAAGTTAAGTAATGGCTTAAGATAACTAAGCGTACAAGTTGATGAGTGTGTGTGAAAGAGTGGCTGCAATTGTAATACCTTACCTCAGAAGAAATAAGAGTATACACAGGGTTTAAAAATAAATAAATTATACTTGAGTCTGGCTCAAGTTAATATCTTAATTCAGTAGAAATAAGTATATTATTAAACTATCAATTATACTAGTCTCATGAAAAGGGATACATTACGTCAGTAGACTTAATAGTATTACCTCGAGCCTCAGTAAATTGATTAGTGGTTATTATTACAATACTTCATAGAATTATTAGTAATAATTGGAAGCAAGTGTAGCGTCTGTCTAAAGTTTATAATACCTTAATTCAGCAGAAATAAGTATTATTAAAATATCAGTTATACTAGCCTCAGTAAAAGGGATATATTACGTCAGTGGGATAAAATACTCCGTGTTACCCCCCGCTCTCATTTATATTTTTTTCTCGCTCAAAAATCTATGAATAAATTCTGTATTTGACCTTGGTTGAAAGCCAAGTAAAATAAAACTGTTAGAAAATGTAACTAACGCACTAGTGAAATCTATTAATAACTACTGCCTAAGCAACGGTTGCTAGGGCACTAACACGACTGGAAATGGTTTAAAAAATAAAGAATTTGAAACTTAGTAGAGCTCCACCCCAAAACACACACACGCGTTTATGCTCTACCCGTCTTAATATTTAAAACTAACGTTAGACAGTTGGCGACGAACCCAAAAATGTTACCTCGCCTTGAGAACGGGACAGGGGGGATTTGAAAGGAAAAAATCTAGCCTAGCAATACTGAAACTAAAAGACCAAATTTGTGCAAAGCGAGAAAGGGGTAGGAAAGGAAAACTTAGAATATTTATTTCTTCAAAAAACGAAAGAGAGTAAATAAAAGAGATGCTTTGACAGTAGAGCAATATTATTTAAAATAACATCATATAGTAACTTATCTGGATTTAGACCAAGTATTTCCTTAATATTCCTGGAAAAAGGGGAAGGGGTCGACCTAGACGACGGTGGACCCAGGACATCACAGAGAGTCTGAACTTGTCTTTGGCTGATGCAGGTCGACTTGCCCAGAATCGTGATGCGTTCAGAGCAGTTGTAATGGAGACAACGTTCTGGAAAGAATACGTCACATGATGATGATGATTTCCTTAATATGGTATCTTAGTGAAAACAGTCCCATAATAAAAAGGAAAAGTACAAAGATGAAAACGAAGATGAAGAAGAAAATAACACTATCTAGAGGGATAGATGACAGTAGTCTGATCAATAATCACTTTAAATATTCAAAATCGCCCAAGTAATAACAGAGATAGTGTAGAAATAAAAATTGAGACACTCCGACAGACTCACTGATAACCTTGCTCAGTTTTGAAAATCTTCGCCCAAAAAGTCAAATCCGTTTGACTTGATTTGATTGGGTAAGGGCTAGTTAGGAAAGGGGAGGTAAAACTGAAGATTTTCCAGCCAAAGCGAAACATATTTCTACACAGTAAGATAAAATCAGACTGGCCAACGCATTGATAGACACCCAAAAATGTTTGGGGTTTTTCAAAAAAAGGGTCAAATTTTGGACGCGTTGTTCCATTGTTTAGTAAGATTCATAATAGGAAAAGAATACAAGGCTAGAACGCCATTTGAAATTTTATAACCACGGTGCTAAGATGAGATCGGAAGGGGAGCTTGCCTGAATGTTTTGCCTTCTGGACAACGGCAGTTTAACTTGTGCCATTATTCTGCTAGTCATCTTGTGTATTGTGTAACATATTTCATTGATTGCGGTAAGAGAAATGATTTATTAATATTCTTATTAATGTGTAGAGGCTAACCCAGATAGGGCGCCCACAAATTTTGTGTTGTGCGACATTGCTATTGTGGGAGCATATGCATGCCTAAGCAGACTTTTGAAGCAGAGAAAACAAAGAAGTAAATTGTGTTTGAATATTGCCATGCATAACAAAATATGACGCAATCACTTCTGTTACTCGGGTTTCCCTTCCTTATATGTTATAAATGTTTATACAATACCAGAAACCTACCCTCTGTTCTATACTACTGTTCTTAAGTCTTCTATCATTTACTAGACACAGTATCAAGGTCTTTGTCTTGCGTGGACTGACATATACTGTATAATAGGGGAACAACAGAAGTGATTGCGTCATTAATAAGGTTAAGCTGCCCATTGTAAACTTCCGGTGTTGTCTTGCGTTTCGCACTAATGACCGGTCATCAAAGCATCTTTTTATATGGGGATGCCTAGCTGGCCGGGAGGATAGTGTGATTCGCTTGTATAGCTAGGCGGTGTTGTCGTACGGAAGGTCCGGGGTTCAAATCCTGGGTAAGCCACTCACGTCTGTTGTTTTTCTGTTGTCTAGTGTTCTACTTCTTTATTTCTTACGAGTGCCTGAAAACATACCTTTATGTTTGTCTAATATTTATAAGCATACAACACCTCGTCAGCACCTGAACATCATAACTCAACTTCACAACCAGGTTAACGAAAAGCCTAGTTATCTCTTGGACTGTAGCTCCACTGCAGCAAATTATCCAGTTGGTAATTCCTACCTACTGAGACGCCCAGGAGAAGTCCAAGCAGATAAGTCTACTTAAAACCCAGACCAAAGTCAGAATTCACTTATCCAAGAAATAGCCATAGGAATAAACTTCATCAGTGAGGAAAATAGCCTCTTATTCTTATCTGAACCAAAGACACTGAAAGTTTTCTGAATCCTTGAATAAGTAATATCATAACTGTCTTTTGTTAAATTTCCTAGTATTTCTTTTTCAAAGTACATGACAACATTGATTTTATTTTCCACTGTAATTAAAGTAATTATGTACATTCT
This sequence comes from Oreohelix idahoensis, assembly GCA_024509875.1. NCBI lineage: Eukaryota > Metazoa > Mollusca > Gastropoda > Stylommatophora > Oreohelicidae > Oreohelix > Oreohelix idahoensis. Next base: position 133,201 of record JAMPIV010011160.1, read on the forward strand.
GTAACTCACCATCATTCTGAGTTTGACTTAGTAGATTGTATGTTCTGTTCAGAAAAAAACATACTAAACCCTCCTTGTATTACTTGTTACTACTAGTTCATCTTCAAAAAGATTAGAGTAAGAAAGAGTTAGTCGTCGCCGGAAAAATACAAGAGTTGGTAGTCTGAAAGGTGAGAGAATCACTGACACCAACCTATGCCCTTCTGTTGACTCTTTCCCTCAACACTAGCTCACCTCTGTGAAAACTGGTGTCTAAAGGTCTATGTTCTTCTTACATCATCTTCCTTACTTATATCATCTCTATAAAAGAAAAACTCTTTATGCGACATTCGGCCAAAAGATTCGGTGAATTTTTCTTAGGCATGTGTGAAAAGAAGACAATTTCGACACTTCCTTCTCTGTAACTCTCCAGCATTCCGCACCATAGAGAAGCCCAGAAAGCACACTGCTCTGATATAATCTTAATTTTGTGCATGTGCTGTATTGAGAGGACTTCCAGATGTTGTTTAGGCTAAAAAAAAAAGCTGTTCTTGCTTTGTTCATTCTGTTGTTGATGTCTTTGCTTGCTCCGCCGTCTGGTGTTACTATGCATCCTAGGTATGTGAAGGTGTCTGTCTGTACCAGTTGCTGATTCCTTACTGATATGGGCTCAGGGTTGCTCACATTGAGCGTCATGACCTCTGACTTCTTTAGAATGATGGTCAAGCCCACCTGCTGGCTATACTTATTAAGTCTATCCGTTTTTTTCTGGATGTGTTGATGTGAATGTGCCAGTAGTGCAATGCCATCTGCATATTCCAGATCTTCCAATGTAGAAAATGTAGTCCATCTTATTCCACTTGGACTGCCCTCTATTGTCTGGCGCATCGCCCAGTCTATGACTGTTAAAAATAGAGTGGTTGATAAGGGGTATCCCTGTCGTACTCCTGTCTTCACCTCAAAGGTTAGGTTGCTCTGCCCAAAGCTACACGTAAAGTTGGCATAGAGGCTTTTTATGATTGACACTATGCAGCTTGGAATTCCATAAGCCCTCAGTATTTTCCATAAACTGTCCCTATGTATACTGTCAAAAGCCTTTTCAAAATCAACGAAATTAATGTACAGCTGTCTTTGCCATTCTGAGCACTGCACTATAATGTTCCTGAGGGTAAATATATGATCTACACATCTTCTGTTCTTTCTAAATCCTGCTTGTTCTTTCCTCAGTTTGTGGTCTACTGCTTTTGAAATTATTTGTATAATTATCCTGCTTAGTATTTTGCTGGGAACTGAGAGAAGAGCGATTCCTCTCCAATTATTGCTGTCTGCAAGATCTCCCTTCTTGGACAATGATAAAGTTGTTATTTTATTCCCGTTAATGATGTCCCCCAAAAGATAATTATAAGTGGATGGAAGCAGACATCATCATCATCAGTTGATAAACTCTTAATACAAGACCTTTGCCCTGAGCAAGAGTTGATAAAGTCCTCTGGTGTTCTGATTACTGAAGCTCGCTCGAACATCACCAGAGTTAAATACTGTGTTGTTGTGTTGCTCGTGGTTCGAGTATGGAATGTCAACTTGACCTACGCAGTGGTGTGTAGACATAGATGGAGTGTATAATGTGCGAATGATAGGAAGGGTTCGTGGTGTTGACAAATGTTCTTTTCTTACACTCATGTATGGCTGGAAGTCATCGACACCAACGACTGTGTACCTTTACTAAAGTTTAATTGGACGTACACACTCGACAGCACAGATAGTGACAAATCACAGGTTGGCATAATACATCATGGTACAGTGGATAACTGGTCTTGCAATGTTATGTTACATGGGCACTCATGTAGAATAATATTATAATGGACTGTCAGTAGCCAAGCACTCAGTATTGCCCATATATATATATCAACTGAGTTTACTGACAAAGCACGTCAGATTATAAACAATATCCAAGATGGCTTCTACCTAATCTCGTCTAGCGAAGATTCTTTAACATAAGGTTCAGCACAGTTTTTTTCATATAATAATATTGAACCGCTAGCAATGGGTTCTCATGTGTAGCAGTGATCTCTGGACTAATCAAGCGATAATACGGGCATCCCTTTTCTCTTCTTGAAAGTCACTACATGTTTGGTTCCAAGATGGCTTCACTCGTGAGCTGTCACTCACGTTTGGATACAGATAATGAATCTGTCCTAAAGTTAGTCATTCATTAAATCTTTCATTGCTCTGTAGATTTGATCATGAACACTTGACTGCAATCTACAGGATATAGTGCTGCTAGGAATCGAAGTCGTTTTCATCGAGTCAAATATATTCTCTTAGACATTCAAATCGTACCTATCGAAAATGGTGGCTTCGTACGAGAGTTCATAAGAGTGTCTATTATTACCTTGGTATCAGAAATATGATTCTGCCATTCCTTGGCAATACGAATAAACACTGGGGTAAAGCATACACGATAGGTCTAGACGACTATCACTTTCCCCACAAATACTGAGATCACTTTTTCCCCGGCGACAAGCCGACATAGAAAACACAGTCCCTATCGGGACGAAGCCAAATCACCCCACACTCTAGCGACACATCCGCCGAATAGCCTTTGACCTCTCTAGAGACAACAGAACATATAGTTCGACTTAGATATGTAAAGATATACAGATATAAGACAGACTCGTCCTACTCAGACAAACAATACACATAAATTCAGGCCATAGATATTCTGAAGCAAGAACAATCTATTACTACCCAAACGAAGAATAAATCGCAGAAAACTGGACTCATCCGCGGAGTTCGATCGAAAGAGCCGACACAACTTTCAAGGGAAGTAACTCAATAATGACTTTCCCTTAAGCACTATTTTGTTTACAAAATATTTGCGAACATAACAAGTATACCTATGTATAATATTGTAAGATATCAAAGACTGCACGTAACAGTCTTACCACACCTCCCGGGGAAAAAAAAAATGGAACTTTTTTTTTTTTTTTAAATACATCTAGGAGCAACGTACAATAGGCTCACAACGCATGAATAATGCGCAGATGAAAATATCAGGAATACCTATAACGCCTAATATGAGGCTAAGTCGACTTATGGAGCGACTGGTGAGAATGTGTCTCATAAACTGAGAGAAATTATTTCTCTACAAGTATATTTTTTTTCCAGGAAGGTGTCATCAAAGTATAATACAATTCTGGCAATTACACAATGCCTAAAAAATTCATATCATCATTTCGTATTAGATATCTTAAATTTATGATTTATGAAGAAAAAATCATCAAAGCACAGCGGTGAATAAACATCAATGAACCGCTATGTAGTGATATAATCATTATATTATTAAATTACAAATGTGTATCTATCATGATATAGAAAAGGAACTACTATAGAACTAGACATATCAAGAAGTCTAAGCCCTAATAGTTATGTGGAATCATGTGGGCATCTTGACAGAATGTCTGCCATCACATTATCTGATCCACGAATAGCTCGCACAGAGAAATGAAAAGGTTGAAGAGCAATTGCATATCGAGTAGACCTCGAGCTCTTCAAATTCTTACTCTGTATAGCAGTAAGAGCTTTTTGGTCGGTTTCTACTATGAAATGTGCGCCTAGAAGGAATCTCTGTAGTTTGAGGATCGACCAAACCATAGCTAATAGCTCACGGTCTAAAACCGAATAATTCCTTTCTGCCGCATTAAGTTTTCTGGAAATATACATTACAGGATGCAGAGTTCCAGAGTACTCTTGCATTAGTGCCGCTCCAATCCCAGTGGATGAAGCGTCACTACGAAGAACGAATGTCTTATCTTTAGTGGGTAGCACTAAAATAGGTGGTGTTGAAAACAGTGTTTTAATCTTATCCAGAGAGCATTGGCATTCCTGAGACCAGTGGACCACATTAGGCGAACCTTTCTTTAGAAGTGTTGAGAGAGGTGCCATGATAGAGGATAGATTCTGAATGAATCTGCCATAAAATTGAATAAGACCTAACAGACTTCTCACCTGTTTTTTAGTCTTAGGGATTGAGATGTTAAGTATCTTACTAGTATTATGGTCCTCTGTCTTTAGGAAACCATGACCAACTCGGTGGCCTAGGAAAGAAATTTCGCTAAAACCAATATAGGCTTTAGAGGGTTTCGCTGTCAGGTTGTGCTCACGCAAAGTAGACAGCAATTCATCTAACCCTGAATAGTGATCTTCCCAAGTATCGCTGAAAAGACAGATGTCGTCTAGATATGCAATGACATCTGACCGATAAGATAGGATTCGGCGCATCATGCGTACGAATGTAGCTGGTGCGTTCATAAGACCGAAAGGCATAAAATTCCATTGGAACAAACCTCTAGGTGTTGAAAAAGCCGTGAGAGGTTTGGCGCGTTCAGATAAAGGAACTTGCCAATATCCTTTAGACAAATCAAGTTTAGTGAAAAAATGAGATCTGGAGAGTCGAGTAAGTAGCTCTTCCAGTAAAGGCATAGGTTCGGCATCGAACTTCGTTACGTGATTCAATTTTCGATAGTCAACGCAAAGACGTATGTTATTGTCTTTTTTACGAACAATAACCATCGGCGAAGAATATGCAGAGGTGGATGGTTCGATTATTTTCAAATCTATCATCTCATCCAACTCTTTCTCGACCTGTGCTTGAAAATGTATAGGTATAGGATAAGGTCTAACCCTAATAGGAGTATGGTCAGTTAGAACAATGTCATGTTCAATGACATGCGTTTGTCCAGGGATGTCAGTGAGTACATCCTGAAATGTTTGCAACATAGTTGAAACTTGTCGCTGTTCTCCTAGAGACAAATCAGGAGAGACAGTAACGTTCTTCCATGATTCACTAGAATGAAGTGGGATCATTGGAAGAGGAAGATTTACATCTGAAAAACTTGTTTCCTCATCCTGTATCACGGACAGTGATGAGTAATGACCATGTGGTACTGGAGAATTGTCCGTTGCTTGGAAAATGGGTTGCAAATAATCCGGACGTTCATGGAATTCCGTAAGCATATTGATGTGGAAGGTTTTATGCTTCCCATCAATATCGACAATATAGTCGACATCGGAAATTTTCGATATTATATCGTACGGACCTTTCCAAGAAATAAGTAATCTGTTTTCCCTACAAGGTAGTAATACAAATGCTTTGTCACCAGGACAAAGTTGTCGTAAGCATCTCTTCTTATTGGCAAATTGCCTTGCCTTCTGTTTCGCAAATTCAGAAGAAGAAGTTGCTAATTTGCATGCTTCGATAATCTTTTGTCTCAACGCGATGACATATTCGTAGGATGACTTTGTGTCATCGTCAATATTGTCAGATGTAATGAGATCGTGAAGCAACGACATAGGGCCACGCGGACGCGCGCCAAAGACGAGTTCAAAGGGAGAAAATCCTGTATGTTCATTGGGTACCTCTCTGTAAGCGAAGAGGGCCGCAGGTAAAACTCTGTCCCAGTCTTGAGGATGATCCTCAGTTATCTTCCCCAGTAAGTTTTTAAGTGTTCTATTAAGGCGTTCGACCATACCATTAGACATTGGATGGTAGATACTACTTAAAGATCTATCTATCTGCAGAGTAGACATTACTTGAGACATGGTATCTGATATTAGTTGGGTGCCATGGTCTGACAATATCTCTCCGGGGAACCCCAGACGAGAAAATATAAGCCAAAGAGCATCTGCAATATCAGCAGTAGTAATGCTCTTCAGAGGAATAGCCTCTGGCCAACGTGTGCACATATCAACACACGTCAAGATAAACTGATGTCCTCTGGCAGACTTGATCTTAAATGGACCAATTATGTCTATGGCCATTTTTTGGAACGGCCGAATAGGAATGTCCGCCGCCTGAATGGGTGCAGCATGCCGTGGACCTTTGGATTTAACTTCCTGACATACTTTACAAGATCGACAATAAATCCGTATGTCCTTGTTTACCAATGGCCAAAAGAAAGCCGCAAGGACTCTTGACTTAGTACGGGAAAAACCCATGTGTCCAGCACACTGAGAGTCGTGAGCGTGCTGCAAAATTTTAACTCTCAAATTCTTGGGAACCAGGATTTGAGAATGACTTGACGTAATGGAGTCTTGAACCATACGTACAAGTACGCCATTCTTCTTTGTAATCCACGATTTACGACTTGTGTCTTTATTCGGATCACCTTTAGTTGCAAGAATGAAGAATTTCTTCAGAGTGGGATCATCTTCTTGCTGTTTTATAAACGAGTCACGAGAAATTACCAAGGGATTATCTTGGTTATGCACTTCATTATCTTCAGTAGATGAAGTTTGAGGCATATTAAGAGCCTGAGCTCTAGTGACTACAGCGTTAGCAATCTGCATGTTTTGCCTTTCCCACGTGGAAATTTGTTGCGGAGTGCATTCTCTGACTCCGTGAATGCGACCGATGATGAGGTCAGCGATCGGATTCGGAAGAAGACATGCGTGTACATCTCCTGTAAAGAAAGGAGTAGCAATCCTAATGATAGCAGTAGAGTATTTCTCTAATGTGCCGCCAAATGTTACACATTTGACTACTTGTCCAGTGGCACGGGAAGGATCTACGAGTGACTGCCTAACACCAATTGTGGTGCATCCAGAATCAAATAGCACAGAGACTGGATTGTTATTCACTAAACCCTTATGTAAGACAAGAGAACCTCTTCCATCATGCGCGACTGATGCCGGAAGAGCAGGAAGAGGATGGCCACAGCTTAAAGTAGACACTGTGGTTGGCTCAAATAACGTTTTGCATTGGGGGCACTGAGATGCTCTCCCAAAATCAAAAGCGGCACATGCCATATTACTAGCATCATTATTATCTTTACTCTGTTTATAGGCTTCATTGGACTCTTGTTGTGCAGAGTTTGCCTGAAAATGTGGTTTATGTCTTTTGTATTGAGATCTACCTCGGTTATTATCACCTCTGTAGTTATTGTTACCTCTATTGTAACCCCTATTTGGGTTTGAGTCATAGTTCCCTTGGTTACCATTATCATATTCATTATAATGAGTATCTCTGTAATTATGATCTTGTTGACTCCAAGACGGATAACCCTGATAGTTTCTATAATTACTTCCTCTACGGAAATTCCTATAATTATGACCACCCCTGTGTCGAGAGCTATCAGCTCGTCTCCAGTTCTTTGAAGAAGAACCCTGAAATGATTGGTTACCTTGGTTTTGATAACTATTATGGTTACCTTTTTTATCAAATCTGTTTTGAGGTCCCTGAAATCTGTGTGAATAATTGGGATTGTATGGTGTTGCTGAAGCAACTGGCATACTCTCCTTAATCTTAGTGTTGCCAAAAGTCACGTCGGGGTGTGCAGTGACATATTGGGAACAATATTCTTCCATTTCTTTTAGAGATTTGGGTTTACGCTCATGTATAAATTCAAGGAAAGGTTTGTTCACACATGACATAATCTTATCTCTGAGCAACAAATCCATAAGTCCTTCATACGTTTTTTCTGTTTTGGAAAGCTCAATCCAACGATCAACTGTGAGACGTGCCTTTGCAGTGAATTCTGAGAATTCTACACCCGTCTCAGGCACCATCGTTTTAAATAAAAGGCGATAGCCTTCCTCACTTAGCTGATATTTTTTTATCAAAGCCGCCCTAATGACATCATAATTATCCTTATCTGCTTCTCCTACAAGGCATAATCTAGTCAAAGATTCACCTTTCAAGTTTTCTGATAATTGATTAGCGTATTGTGATTTATCCACATTATGTGTACGACAAGAACGTTCAAATCTATCCAGCCAGAATGTAATATCGTCACTGGACTGATTGAACGGTGGAACCTTAACCTTGTAAGTAGAAGGTTTACCATTACCACTAGATGCCTGATTAACATTACTCATACTTGTCAATCTCAATTTCTCTAACTCAAATTCATGTTCTCTTATTGCTTTTTTCTCTTCAGCATCTAATCTTTTTTGTTCAGCCTCCCTGTCTAATCTTTTTTGTTCAGCTTCCCTGTCTAATCTTTTTTGTTCAGCAGCAGCTTCTCTGTCTAATTTTTTTTGTTCAGCTGCAGCTTCTCTTTCTAATTTTTTTTTGTTCAGCTTCAAATCTCCTTTCCTCCACCTGCATCTGCAATTTCTTTTGTTCAGCAGCAGCCTCAGCTTCTCTTTCTAATCTTTTCTCTTCAGCCATAGTTTTTCTTTCTTCTGCAGCTAATGCTTTGTCATATTGAGCAACAGCCCATTGTTCTAATTGTTGACCAGTCTTATCAAGGGCTTTCCCTTGTGTAATGAAGTATTCTAATGTAGACATGATGTCTAACAATAATACTAATCACCTGAACCAATAATAATACCACAAGTTCTCAATGACTTGATTAATCAGTATAATAAATAATAATAATAATAAATTCTTTAAGCGCCAAACACGGCGCATAAGGCAGAAACCAGTGCTCTCCAGGTTTTATTGTGACTTTAAGCCACGGCACATAAGGCAGAAAAACCAGATCCAGGTTGTTCTTTGTCTAGCTCTTGCACATTATTTAGGCCCAACGTTCTTCCTTCTCTTATTATTGTTCTTCTGAGTGTTTCTTTTGGTCTTCCTTTTTTCCGCTTACCCTCAGGAACCCAAGTGAGCGCCTGTAGTGGTATTCTGTTGTTTTGCATTCGTAGGACATGACCGATATATGACCATCGTCTTTTCCTTATATAGTCGGAGACATATTTCTGCCTAGAGTCTTCTCTTATTTGTCGATTAGTCTTGAATTCTTTCCAACTGATGTTCATGAGTTTTCTAAGACATTTGTTCTCGAATGTATTCAGCTTGTTCTCCAATGATTTTGTTATTTTCCAACTCTCACAGCCGTATGTTAACACTGAGATAACATTTGAAATTAAACAGACGAAGCTTGGTATGTATATTCAATGATCGTAATTTCCAAATGTTAGATAATCTATTGAAGGCGCTAGCTGCCAAAGCAATTCTAGTATGGATTTCTCTTGTTGTGTCACCATCCTGAGTCATTTTACTGCCTAAATAATTGAAACTTTCAACTTTCTGTAGTTTTTCCCCGTTCAAGATGATATCAAAGGTCTCGTTAGAAAAGTTCATAGCTTTAGTTTTAGAGGCATTTATTTGGAGACCAATTTTAACCGAGAGATGACACAAATTATTTATTGCTTCTTGGGATTGTCTTGGTGTTGAACTTAAGAATGCTACATCATCTGCGAAATCCAGGTCCCCCAGGAATTTTCCATTTGTCCATTTTATACCCAATTGTTCATTGTGGGTATAGTTTCTCATAACCCAATCAATAGCTATTCCAAAAAGTAGTGGTGACATAATACAGCCTTGTTTCACCCCTGTTTCTACTGTAAACCATTCTGTATTCCCTTTATTTGTTCTAACACAACATCTTGCATTGTCATATAGCGCTTTGATTATATTCACATATTTTGTTGGAAAACCATAGATTGTAAGTATCTTCCACAATGATGGGCGGTGTAGACTATCAAAGGCTTTTTGAAAATCGACGAAGGTGATAATAAGTGGCGATTGCCTTTCCACTGATTCTTCTATAATTGTTCTTAGTGTGAATATTTGATCAATACATGATCGTTTCGGCCTGAAACCCGCTTGTTCTTCTCTGATCTTTTCGTCAGCATGCAATTTAAGTCTTTCTAACATCATGCAACATAATAATTTTCCAGGTACTGATAATAGAGATATACCACGCCAGTTATTACAGTCTGATAGATCACCTTTCTTCGGTAACTTTACAATAATACTGTCTTTCCATTGTTGTGGTGGTTGTTCTTCTCTCCATACTTCATTTATAATATCTAAAATTCTCAAGAGGTTGTTGTCATTAACTGCTTTAATCATTTCCCCTGAAATTTCGTCAACTCCAGCAGCTTTAAAATTTTTTAATCTTTTAACGGCTTGTTTGATCTCGTCCAGCGTGAATTCATCGCAAGTTATTGGCAAGTGGTTGTGGATGTTTCATTATTAAAATCAGGTGTTACTGTTGGTGGTGGTCTGTTTAGCACCTCCATGAAGTGCTCAGCCCATCTCTTCATTTGTTCTTTTTCTGTTGGTATTGAATTCCCTAATTTACCTTTAACAGGTGTTTCCATAGCAGTAGGCTGGTGACATAGTTGTTTTGTAATTTGATAAAGGCACCTACTATTACCAGTTCTTGCAGCATTTTCAGCTTCTACGGCCAGTTCATTGATGAAATGTCTTTTATCTCTTCGAGTTTTTGTCTTCACTTCTTTATTTAACAAGTTATAAGTTAGTTTGCAAGATTCAACTGCATTATGTGTACTTGCCGCTAGTAGTTTAAGTTTTGCTGTTTTCCTTTCTTGTATTTTATCCCAAGTATCTTCTCTCATCCATTTTTTCTTTTTATGTACTAGGTATCCGGTGGTCGCTACAGCTGCTTCTGTCATTGCTGTTCTCAGTTGTTCCCATTTAGTATCGATTGTCTTGGTGGTGATATCGTTGTCAATTTTGCCTAAAGCATCGAAATAGTTGTTCATTTTGACATTATATTCCTTCTTTATATCATTTGATTGCAGTCTGTGTACATCTATTCTTCTATTTTTATTCGGTTGGTATAACTTCTTCAGTTTAATTCTCATTTTAGCTATGCAGAGGTTATGATCGCTTCCGATCTCTGCACCTCTGTATGCTCTGACGTCTTGAACTGATGAGCGAAATTTAGCGCTTATGCAGAAGTGATCTATCTGGTTCTTAGTTCTGCCATCAGGTGAATTCCATGTTATCTTGTGGATATTCTTATGTGGAAAGATGGTGTCTGCCACAACGAGGTTTGATATTTCACAAAGTTCTAGAAGTCTTTCGCCATTTTGATTCATACAGCCTATGCCATGAGTACCGAGATATCTTTGTACTCCATCGTTGTTGTCACCTACTTTGGCGTTAAAATCACCCATGACTGCTATTATGTCATGCTTGGGTATTGTGTTGATGGTACTTAGAAGTGCTTCATAGAAGTCATCTTTTGTGGTATCAAGAGCGTCGTTAGTTGGTGCATAACATTGTACAATTGAGAGCTTGAAAAATCGTGTCTGAAATCTAGCTAATATTAGCCTCTCATTGATAGGTACCCAGCTGATAAGCGATGCTGCTGCTTTCTGTGTCATTAGGATGGCTACTCCCTCTGTGTGACGATTATCATTACTACCAGAGTATATAATTTGCTTTTTTTCTTCTGAAATATATTTTATGTAGGCTCAGTTTTACAGTAATGGCAAAGTTATTTTTATGGAAATAAACAAACTGCCACTTTATTCAATTAAACATTCTGGCCTTAAATATTAAAGTTCATATACAGAAAACAAGAAGATCCATCGATGAAAATAGGACTTCTTAGTTCACTAATACTGTCTTCCTGTTAATATTACAAGAATTGATCCAACTGTTCCGTGAAACTCTGTAATGTCTAATGTAAAAATGTCAACAACGCTGACCTACATACTGCATTCACTTGACAGGTCACGTGACGAAGTGTTGACAAATAGCAAACCAATACTGCAAGTGTGTCGTATCAGCCACAGGAAACGGTCTGGTATCGGTACTCTGTTGACTTCTGAACTTCTGCGAGGTCAAACCCAGAAAGCTGGTCCACCAGTTGATAAAGTTGTTATTTTATTCCCGTTAATGATGTCCACCAAAAGATAATTATAAGTGGATGGAAGCAGACATCATCATCATCAGTTGATAAACTCTTAATACAAGACCCTTGCCCTGAGCAAGAGTTGATAAAGTCCTCTGGTGTTCTGATTACTGAAGCTCGCTCGAACATCACCAGAGTTAAATACTGTGTTGTTGTGTTGCTCGTGGTTCGAGTATGGAATGTCAACTTGACCTACGCAGTGGTGTGTAGACATAGATGGAGTGTATAATGTGCGAATGATAGGAAGGGTTCGTGGTGTTGACAAATGTTCTTTTCTTACACTCATGTATGGCTGGAAGTCATCGACACCAACGACTGTGTACCTTTACTAAAGTTTAATTGGACGTACACACTCGACAGCACAGATAGTGACAAATCACAGGTTGGCATAATACATCATGGTACAGTGGATAACTGGTCTTGCAATGTTATGTTACATGGGCACTCATGTAGAATAATATATAATGGACTGTCAGTAGCCAAGCACTCAGTATTGCCCATATATATATATCAACTGAGTTTACTGACAAAGCACGTCAGATTATAAACAATATCCAAGATGGCTTCTACCTAATCTCGTCTAGCGAAGATTCTTTAACATAAGGTTCAGCACAGTTTTTTTCATATAATAATATTGAACCGCTAGCAATGGGTTCTCATGTGTAGCAGTGATCTCTGGACTAATCAAGCGATAATACGGGCATCCCTTTTCTCTTCTTGAAAGTCACTACATGTTTGGTTCCAAGATGGCTTCACTCGTGAGCTGTCACTCACGTTTGGATACAGATAATGAATCTGTCCTAAAGTTAGTCATTCATTAAATCTTTCATTGCTCTGTAGATTTGATCATGAACACTTGACTGCAATCTACAGGATATAGTGCTGCTAGGAATCGAAGTCGTTTTCATCGAGTCAAATATATTCTCTTAGACATTCAAATCGTACCTATCGAAAATGGTGGCTTCGTACGAGAGTTCATAAGAGTGTCTATTATTACCTTGGTATCAGAAATATGATTCTGCCATTCCTTGGCAATACGAATAAACACTGGGGTAAAGCATACACGATAGGTCTAGACGACTATCACTTTCCCCACAAATACTGAGATCACTTTTTCCCCGGCGACAAGCCGACATAGAAAACACAGTCCCTATCGGGACGAAGCCAAATCACCCCACACTCTAGCGACACATCCGCCGAATAGCCTTTGACCTCTCTAGAGACAACAGAACATATAGTTCGACTTAGATATGTAAAGATATACAGATATAAGACAGACTCGTCCTACTCAGACAAACAATACACATAAATTCAGGCCATAGATATACTGAAGCAAGAACAATCTATTACTACCCAAACGAAGAATAAATCGCAGAAAACTGGACTCATCCGCGAGTTCGATCGAAAGAGCCGACACAACTTTCAAGGGAAGTAACTCAATAATGACTTTCCCTTAAGCACTATTTTGTTTACAAAATATTTGCGAACATAACAAGTATACCAATGTATAATATTGTAAGATATCAAAGACTGCACGTAACAGACAATTTGACAATTATTCCTTTGTTCCACTGTGTTGGTGTTGCCCCTGTTTTCCAGACTTATGCAAATAGTGGTTCTAATAGTTCTGCTGCTAGTTCAGGATCTACCTTGAATATCTCAGCATTTAGATTGTCGTGACCAGGCGCTTTTCCATTTTTTAACCCTTTGATAACTGTGATGATTTCTTCTTTTCGTGGAATGTCTGTATTTACTAGGACCACCTTATTTGTGTTCTTCTCTTTCCATGAGATACGCCCCATTCTTCTATATATCCACATTTCAAAAGCCGCAATTCTTTCTTCCAATTGCTTATTCGTCGTCCATATTTCTATACCATACAGTAATGTAGAATATATATATAACACTTTATGATTCTCAGTTTTAATTTGTGAGATAACTGTTTAGATGTCAGTATATGTTTCATGTTGTTGAATGTAGCTTTGGTCATTCCTATTCTCTTCTTGATTTCTGTTTAACATCTGCCATCTTCTGTTATTAAGTGACCCAGACATAAGAAGCTCTTGACTTGCTCCAGGATTTTCCCATTTATGCTTATCTTTATATGGGCTTATCGTCCTGTTTTGCTAATTATCCATAGTTTTGTTTTCTCAATATTAACGTCCAATCCATAATCAA